>PVHP010054971.1:0-10290 GCA_004024765.1 Zapus hudsonius | reverse complement strand
GGGCCAGGAAGACTGAGATGAGTACTAAGATATACAGGATACCTTGCCACAAGGACTAATACAGACAGCCCACAGAGGAGGATATACAACTGATCAGGGATGGGGAGGGGGGGAATTGGGGAATTCGGGATAACAACGCATGGTCTGCCCACTAAATAATGTAACACATTATGGACAATAAATATATATTAAAAAAAAATATCTGTTTTCAAAATAATGTAATCTTTGCATTTCTCACTCTCTTCACAGGTTAGATTCCTATTTATTTTCTTTTCAATTACACCTGGAAGAGCAGAGTACACACCAGAAAAGAATACAGTTTAAACAACAAAATTATTATCATGGGCCACTTATTAATAAAGACGTTCAAGTGAGAGTTTTAGCAGGAAATGTTCAAGAACAAACTGGGTGGTGGAAGTGAGGGTTACTAAAATTGGCAAAAAGAAAAGGTACTCATAGATGCAGTAACAGCAGACACCTCTGGAAATCCCAAAGCTTGCTTTACAGTTGGGATAACCCTACAGAGATGGACCGTCATGAGACAATGGAGGCACAAATATAGCCCCCTCCAAGGTCCTTTTATTCCATTCAGGCCTTGGCATGACAGCCTTGTTTGCCCAAGGACTGCAACTGGAGAGACAACCAATTGGAAACTGTACAGTCTCACCCCTAGAAGGCTGGGGATGAATGTCTGGACCCTGAAGGGAGAGCTGGCTTCATGTCCCTTAGTGTCCACTGCAGTTACTAGAAATGTAGTCGGAGCAAGATAGATATCAGAAATACATAGATAATGGATGAGCACAAAGGGGAAGAGTCAGCACCTTACCAAAAAAATCATTTCCTGATAGTGAGGGAGATTTTCCTACTCATCACTTTTGCCAGCACGTCATTCGTGGTGGTAAAGAGTTAGTGGAGTTGCTTGGAGAAAATCTGGAGCCACTGTCAACTGATTAACTGTCCTCTGAAATTTAGGTTCCAAGGTAAACCCCAAATATTGAGAGAGTAAAGTAATGACACAGTTTGTTTAAGGAAACAATATGTACAGAACCACAAGAGTCAAACTAGCAAGATATAGCTAAGAACAAAAATACATTAAAAGGAAGATTTTCTAAGAAAATATATGAAGAGGTGTGTGTGTGTGTGTGTGTGTGTGTGTGTGTGTGTGTGTGTGTGTGCGCGCAGTTGGAGAGGGAGGGATAAATAGAAAATAACTAAAGAGTAATCACCATCTATGTTTTTGTGTACATTCACACACACAAACACACATATGTATATAATTAAATAGTGTATCATTATAAATACTAAAGCCAGGCATGGTGACAAGTACCTATAATCCTAGGGCTCGGAGTGAGGAGACAGAAATAGAAGGATCTGTAAGACTCACTAGTCAGCTCCAGGATCAATGAGAGACTCTGACCCAAGGATATAAGGTGAAGAGAGATAGAGGAAGATACCAGATACTCCCCTCTGGCCTCTGCACACACACACACACATCTGTTCACACGCATCTGTACAAATGCATATAACATGCATGTACATACCAAACACACCAAAAAATTATACTTATGTTATAAAAATCCATTGCAGACAATAAGAAAGTGTTAGGCAGTATAACATACCTGGAATATATTGACCTATTGCAATCAGAACAAACTATTTCAGGGAAAATATTTTCTCATCTATAACATGCCTTACTCAAATGATTAAATAATTATGATTTGCTTCATGTAAATTTAGATTGTAATTAAAATGGCTAAGTCAACATATTCAGAGTCACATTTTATTTTTCCTTAGGAAGAGTTGACTTTTAGCTACTCTTTGATCTTGTTTGTATGCTAACAAGAGAGAACATGAGGATGTTAAAAATTATGAAATTGGTATAACCCCATTTCTTTAATATCACGTGAAATTTATTGGTCTTCTTTGGTTTCCCTTCACTGTTACCTGACCAGAAACACCCAACTTTAGTATTACTCCAGTGCAATACGTGTACTTTTGTAGTTTACAGATTGGTGAATGCCAGGTTTTGATTTATAGGCAACTCTTGTGACAAAGAGAAGCAAAAGAAATGCAATTTCCTTAAGAAGAAAATGATAAATAATTTGAGCCAGCTCTTTCTGACAAGGAAAGAATAATTTTCTCATTTTGTGAAAACACAAAGCCTATTATTGTTACTATGGGTTGTCATATAACCTTTGGAATCAGGTGTGCTATAAATACATTTCAATAAAAAAATAAATTGGGTTACTATGGTTACAGTATGGCTCTTTGACGACAGACAATGTCCTCAATTGTAATGGAGTAGCTTAAGACTTTAAGAATCCAGGCTGCAGAACTTGTAAAGGCTCCTTCCTGCTTCTCCCCTTCCTACTTTTATCACATGATGCAGAAATCCTGCAGAATTTGCAAACACCTTACAACCTCTCCTGGAATTCTATCTTCACTCCTATAATTGAGCCGAATCTTTGTTACTTCTTACCAGGAACATTAACAGGTCTATTAATCTTTTTGTATGCCATGACAGCCATCCTGTATCACAGAAAACAAAAGGTCAGATGCAATTTATTCTACATTTAAAAAAAATGTCTTAATCAGAATTTGGAAAATGATGTCCAAAGTCTGTAGCATAAAATTCCGAACATTTCTCAGCTCCATGGATTCAACTACTATTGTCTTCCCCCACCTTGTCAACTAGTCTCACACATCCTGTCCTGATTGTTCCATAAAACCTATGTGCCTGTGACATTTCATATATGATCCGATGAGTAAGAAGGCTTGTTAATCTTCAATGTCCAATTAGCACCTTATGTTCCATTCTATCTTCCAAGAATCCGAGATCAGATTTACGTTGCAGTTTGCTAGAGTATGTTTCCTCATTCTTTCTTGTCCTTAGAACACTTGTTTTGAATGTTCTGACATGTTCTGACCACAAACAACACTATACCTGACATATGCTGCAGTGTGACATGTTCTGACATGTTTCTCTCCACACAAAACTGCACCTTACCATTCACTGTAGAATGAAGTGTTGGGATGCATCTTGTCCACATACAGCACTGCCTCTTGCATATGCACTGCAGAGTGACCAAGTGAAAGCAGTGTGAACTATGTATCCAGAGAAGACAGATTTTGAATCAGATTTTTGAACTCACACCAGAAATTGAAGAAGCTAAATGTGAGCCTAGTGAAACAAAAACATAGATAGTGCCAAAACTATAGGATTCATTCAACAATTTAAACAATTTTTTATGTTTATACATATTTAATGTTACAAATAGAAACCAGAGAGCTATGCATCCATTCTACCACTGAGCTGTACCCCTAGCGTGATAAGGAGTTTTGAGACCCTTCTGTAGTCCAAGCATAAGGTGGTATATCATAGAGCAAAATAGTGGCACCTAAATCTAAGGGTTATATAAGAATTAAATTATGTAGATGTCATGATACACCACCTTATGGGTGGACTAAATAAAGGTCACATTTCAGAACCTGTGAGGACTCCAGAAGCAGAAAGCAAACACACTCTCACAAGCCAGGACCACTCGGCACTGAAAGATGGGTTTTGTGCCGAGTTTTATCAGGTCATGAGCAAGGGGCATATGAATCAGCTCCAGAAGAGAACAGGAGATGGAGCACCACAATTTGGATAACTCCTTCTGGCCTAATAAGATAAGCTTTATTTTCCATGTGAAAAAAGTAGAATAAAACTAGAAAAGGAAGCTTTCCAGAAACAAAAAGGCATGAGATTCCCAGACAGAAATACAGATACAGTAGCTGGACAAAGCTAGAAGCTATGAAGATCAAGGGGCCGGAAAAGAGCCAGGCCATAATGAGCTTTGATAAGCCAGGACATGCACACTTTACTTGAAACATAAGGGAACTAAAGGGCATTAACATAACATAGCATAACATAACATAGCATAACATAACATAACATAACATAAGGGAATTAAAGGGCAGTAACATAAATGAAATTGAATTGTGGAATGAATATTTACTCTAGGGGTATTGATGAGTAGCAGTGGGAAGGGCTAAACACACAGAAAGAATCTGAGATGTATTTCAGTAATTCGAGCAAGATGACTACACATGGCATACTTTCATTAAGTGTTAGCTATGTAAACTAGAAATTTTTACTATTCAACCACTCAAATATAAAAGCAGTATCTCTGCCATTATTTCATTACTTAGAATTGGTCTACACTAAAGTCTCCTATTCTCTGACACATAGGTAGTTTTCACTCAGGGCCAAAAATGGTTGTATTTTACATGTGATATGAATATGTAAAATTATAAAATATTGTTTACATTATAAGACTTCCAGGGGACAAAACCTTAAGGGCAAGGGTCATGCCTTAGAATCAGGGCTACAGCCAGAGGAAGAACCACACTAAACTAGGACTACTTACCAAGAATAAAAGCAAGTGATCCAGGATTTTCTCTGTTTCTTGTTTTCAGTGTACGATTCTCAAGACCATTAGTATATATATATATATATATATATATATATATATATATATATATATATATATATATATATATATATATATATATATATACCACTTGATGTACTTTCTCTGAATTGATTTCACTGGTATAGGAGTAAGGTTTAGTAATGGTAAGTGGCATAATTTTGTTCTTCTTTATGGTGAAACCAAAGTCCATTGTGTATGCCACATTTTCTTTATCCATTCTGTCATTTGCTGGAAAATGGATGTACGCGGAGATCATCATATTAAGCAAAATGTGACAGATATCAGATATTTTCTCTAATTGTGAATGCCAGACTTTATATAGGACATTAAGCATGTACACATTTAGGATATTAAGTGTACATATATAGGACATTAAGGCTTCGTGTGGCCTTTTCATGAAGGAATTTATGTAATTAGTGATTGCTTTTAAAAAAATTATGAAAGGAACTATTTTTATGTTTCCTTCCATTTTGGGATGATAAAATGTGGCCAGGTGGACTCAGTGTCCCTGCTGAGATAAGGTGAAGTAACCAATTTGGCATACTAAAGCAGGTATCATGCAAACAAAGTTGGGTATTCCTTCATGAATCATTATAGACACTTCAAACTCCAAATTAGCCCTAGTAAATGTTAAAAATATATGCCATAAAGAACAGATGGCCAAGTGATCAAACAAAAAAACAAACAAAAAACCCTGCTCTTTTCCTGTTAAACCCAAATCTGAAGATGTGAGCCATGTCTCTAAACAAGGGCCCTGCAGAGAAATGGTTGGGATGTAATTTCCTGCTTCAGGCCCATGCCACATATCTTGAATCTAAAGCTGCTTAAAGGCATTTACAGGCTGCAAGGGCCATAATGGTGTTGATGATCTCTCCACCAGGAGCGTTCAGATATAACAGGCAGGACACCTTCTGCAGGCCTGCCAGAGAACTCTGGGGATAATCTCTCCAAAGCTCAGGATAAGCTCCCTGGCATCATTCAGTTCTCTGCTCTCAGGATCTTCATGAGCTTATGAACCAAGCTGAAGAGAACATTTAATCTAAATGCACTACAGTGTTCCACACAAGTGAGATCCTCACCATTATCAAAGACAAAAGGAGGATTTTCCAAGTTTATCTACAATGGCTGTTTATGCCTCACACTCTACCTGCTCTGTTATTTTATTTCTATCTCCTTAGTCTTTTTTCATTCATTAATTCTCTTCCTTACCATTACTGCACCTTACTCCTATACCAGTTAAAATAATGCAGAGAAAGTACTCAAGATATATATATATATATATATATATATATATATATATATATATATATATATTCCATTTCTCGATCCAGAAAAGCCTAATAATCTTGAGAATCATGCACTGAAAACAAGAAACAGAAAATCCTGGATCAGTTGCTTTTATTCTTGGTAAGTAGTCCTAGTTTGGCTTGGTTTTTCCTCTAACTGTAGCCCTGATTCTAAGGCATGACCCTTGCCCCTAAGGTTTTGTCTCCTGGAAGTCTCAACTCGGGGTCACTTTCAATAGAATCTCTCCACTCAGTTAGGCTACAGCTCCGCTACACACCTTGGCTCTGTGACCTCTGATAGCTCTGCTCAGCTCTTAGGTCAGCAGAAGCTGTCCTTTGGACATACCTCACAAGATTCTGCAGGGCATGAGTCATCCAGGACTTGGTCAAAGCCTATAGTTAGCATCCACATAGGCAAGTGATTCCACCCACAAGTGTTGGGCACTACCTGTTGGCTCTGCTACTGAGGGCACGGAGAGCAAAGGGTTAATGGTGTATGAGTGAGGTGAAACCCCGTGATTTGGTAGGTGTTTCCCAGCACCACCTACCCTGACTCCCACCCCCATGGGCTGGCCACCGAAACCAGCATTCCTATCTCAGCAGGAATGGCATTGTATATCAGCAAAACTTCCTTGTACCCATCCCCATGGACCTGACCTTGGCTAGCATCACGTATTTCCCTCCACTCATGACCCCCAAATGAGGTGTTCCCAGGTTGTCCCCACCCACCTGCCCCACCCACCTATCCCTGTGCAGGCTGCCAACTCCCCACCCCCATCAACCAATCCCCTTTTCCCTTCCCCATTCCCCATGCCCGGACCCACTTTTTCCTATAAAGTATAAGTCCCCCAATTGAATGAAGAACCACGTGGATATACAATGCGCCTCTGTGAATACGCCTCTGTGTCCCGCTGGACCCCCTGCGCCATCCCCCCAGCTCTGTGGGCCCCCAGCCCTGAGACAGCGGATAGGACAGCGGACAGCTCCACCGGCTCCCCGCTCCCACCGTTTCTCTGTTTTCCCAACACCGATGACACACAAGGACACAGATCTTCACTTTGCTATTTCCCTGACCCTGAAATTCTCATCAGCTCAGCAGGCCTGATGTTATTGTTTGAATGTGTAATGTCCCTCACTGGGTCAAGAGCTATTGGCTCTATTTTTGGGTCCTCTAGAAGTTGGGGGTCTCACTAGAGGAACTAGGGTACTGGGTTATAATCTGCATGACTTACAGCTCAAACTCTGTTTCTTCATCTGATGAGATTCCTCAGCACCCTCTCACTGCCACAGACCACATCACCCCCATGGCTTGCTTAGTCCTGCAAAATGCACTGTGACTTCTGAGCTCGGAGCCAAAGTAAATCTTTCCTCATTAAAGTTCATTATGTAAGAAATTTGATTATAGGGACAAATATCCGATTTTCAAATCTGTTGCTCACAGCTTAGCATATGTTTTTGTCATAGGATCCCACCTTTTTGAACCAAGAATAACTACTCTGAAGAAACATAGAAATCCACATTATGTCACTGAGAATACTTCGTGTATGCTAGTCTAGTGCTTTGTTTCATTTTTTAAAATAAAATGCATGCTTTTATAATAGTATGCACATTCATTTTGCTAGAAACTCATTAGAATCACTTGAGGATGTTTATAACTTCATAAGAAAAGAGTAGAGGATTAGAACTATTGTTTTAAAATGGATGAAAGTGATCTAAATCATATATTCAATTGGAAATATAAAGAAAGTTACTGGTTAAAGATGCTTCCTATAAAATTAAGCACTTCAGAGTAATTTCCAAACACAGTTAAACATTATTGCAGTGGGAAAAGAAAAGGGCCATTTCTGATGTGATGATGATGAGACAGAAGGAAGAAGTAAAATCTTTAAAGTTGGTTTCAGAGAATATGAAAGGACCATCTGAGTAGAAAAGAAATGACAGTATTATCAATATGAGTATGATTCTACAAAAGAAATACATTATCTGTCACCCAATCAAACATTACAAAGGATGTATACTACTTGCATAGTTTTTAAAGGGCCATATATTCATATACTGATACTACAAGATCTGTAAAATAAAAAAGGAAAGCATTACATAGCTTGCTTGAATAAAGTCTTATAAACATTCTGCAGCAAATATAAATGTAAAAATGGTTAAATTTATAAACAGTAACTTGAACATTATTGTGAGGCATCACAATGTTAGGTATATTATGTAAAAGAAAGTTACTTATCATGTGAAAATTCAAATAAAATTACACATCTTAAATGTAAATTATTAATTTAAAAAGGATGGAGAGATAGAAATGTTAAAATTATTCCAGTTTTTTGTTATTAATTGCCTTTTCATTTTCACAATGTGCATGGATTATCTTTGTTCTTATGTTCCGAAATCGAACATAATCTTGGAACTGAAGAAGCAGATAAGGATGGCTTGCATACTAGCTATCTTGAGCATTAGTTTGAGAACATTCAGCTGAATTGTGTACTTTTGATGTTTCAGCTTTCAAGTTATCCTAGACTCTAGGCTCTGGTCTAAATGTAATGACACTGGATACTCCATTTCAAAGCCTTTCATTCCTTGGGATGAGGTGTTCAATTTTTGAAATGTAACATTACAATTCCCTTATGATCAAATGGTTTCTGACAAAGAACAGAAGCTTCTGAAATATAGTTATAACCAAAAAAAAGAAAAAAATAACTTCAAAAGAATAGATTCATGCTTAACCTAAACTAAATGCAGATAGCTCCATCCAAGGACAAAAGCCAGCAGGAAAACCCTTAGCAGGATCTAAATGCTATAAATAAAAGAAGAATCAAAATTTGCATGACTAACAGAGCTAATGGGTACACTACATTGTAATCTGACTATAAAGGTATTAAATTAATTTAGCAATAGTAGCTAAAGCTTAACTTTGAAAAAGAAGGAGGTGTCACAATATCTAGGAGAGGGAAATGTGGATACTGTTAGTTTGCATTGATTTTAAAGATTGTCGGTGATATGGAATGGTGTCGTGATAGAGAATAAAGAGGAGAGGGCGAGGAGGAAAGAATGGGGAAATGTTGGAAAAACTGGGAATGTAAAGGAGTATTGTTTGGGGAAAGTAGTGGAGGTATTCCAATAGTAGGATGGGTCAAGAAAAATATAGAGCAAACCTAAAACTCAACTGAGCAATATGCAAATACATACAAAGCTAGGATGAAAAAATACATGCCAAATTGAGGATTAAAACAAACAAATAATCTAACAAAACCAAAGGCTATAAACTGTGTGGGAAAAGTATGTAGGTGCTAAGAATAGACGATATGGTATATTTGACATTTCTTATATGAGTTCAAGTTCTTAAGTTGGATTTTGCACTGAGGAATTAACTCACCAAAATATGTCATATAACAGTCCATATTTAAACAAAGTGAAGTTTCTTGTAAAATCTTTAAGTACAAAAGAGTTAACTGAGTAATTCACATATCTCTCACTTTTCTTCCATTGGTCTCAAACACCTCACAGATGGGCAGGCTGAAACTGTCCTTGGTATTGATTTCTGATGTAAAGGTTAAAATTTACAACAGTGATACTAGAGAAATAAGAAATAATCCAAATTAAAAAAAGACTGGTGGCAGTTGGGTTATTTCTGCTGAGCAGAATGTTTATTTTTTCACAGAACAAATTAAAAGTTTTCCATATGGTTTATCGAAAGTATTTTTCTCTCCTCTAGGCAGAGGATAAATTAGAAGTGTTAGGAAAAGGTCTTTCCCGCCTCTCCAAGAAGCCCATTTTCCTAAGTAAAAGAGGGCAAGTTCAACCACGTAGGAAATGATCTTCACTCAACATGAGCTACATTTATACATTGCAGGTACAAGTTTAATTTAAAGCCTGTCAAAAATAAAGTAAATAATCACTGTTGCAGTCAGCTTTCTAGTTGCTGCGCCGAAAGAAGCCAAGCAAAAGCGGCTTGTGGAGGAATGGGTTTATTTGGCTTACGGACTCTAGGGGAGACTCCATCCTGGCAGGGAAAACGATGGCATGAGCAGAGGGCTGGACATCACCTCTGCCACAGCACTGCAAACAGCGGTAGGAAGGTGTGCCAAACTCTGGCAAGGGGAAGCTGGCTTATAACCCCCATAAGCCCACCTCCAACAACACAGCTTCATCGAGGTTGTAAAACCCAAACTGCCATCAGCTGAGGATCGATCTATCAGAACACATTCAATTGTTTGTGGGGGACACCTGGATCAAACCATGACAGTCCGCCCCTGGCCCCCACAAACTAATGATCATTCAAGATACAAACACAATATGTTCAGCTCAACTCTTAAGTCCCCGCAGCTTTCAACTAAGCCATAATACCAAATATAAACCCATAATGGCACAGAACATTCACAATGCAAAACATGAGGCACAGCAAAAACAGATTGACCAATACAAGATTTTAAACAAACAGGGCACCTTCAATCTCTAACTCCAAGCTCAATGATTCTTAACCAATAACACAAGTCTCTTGGAGATTCAATTCCGCCCCTCCAGCT
>PVHP010054970.1:0-10290 GCA_004024765.1 Zapus hudsonius | reverse complement strand
TCTAGGTATGTGAGTGGGACTCAGGCACCCTGGGGGGTGCTGTTCAGCCTGCTTTGCTTCCAATGGGAAGATCACCAGGTTTGATCTTAAACGAAGGTCTTTCCTGTTGGGGAGTTCTGTGCCCAGCGAGGCTTTGATTTTTACCTGACTGGATCACCCTGCTCCCAGATGGTATGCTGGAGTAGAAACACAGTCCCAGCACTCCAACTATAGAGCCCAGTGTTCTCCCACCTGACTGTGCCCTCCTATATGGTGCCCGTCGGAGCTGCCTTTGCCCTCCCAGCACTGGCAGAGGTTCCCCGGTGGTGCTTGAGGCCTGTCTCTGACCAGCAGTTGCAGTCCTGCGTGCTAGTTCAACTTGCCCACGGAACGTGAACGCCTGTGTATTTGGAGGGGTCTCAGGGGGAAGTGTGCCCAAGAATCGTTGGAGGGTCAGTGGCGCTTGGTCCCCGGTGCCCGCCGAAGCCACTTTTGTCCTCCCAGCCCTGGCAGAGGTTCCCCGGTGCCTGAGGGTCCTGTGCGCTCTCCAGGAACCACGCTAGTTCAGCTTTCCTGCGGAACACGATCGCCTGTGTATTTGGAGGGGTCTCAGGGAGAAGTGTGTCCAAGAATCACTATAGGGTCAGTGGCGCGTGTTCCCCCGTGCCCGCCGAAGCCGCTTTTGTCCTCCCAGCCCTGACAGAGGTTCCCCTGTGTCTGAGGGCTGGCCCCACCCAGCAGCTGTGGACCGGAGTGCTCGGGGAACCATGCTCGTTCAGTTTGCCAATGGAGCGATTGCCTGTGTGTGTGGGGGGGTCTCAGGGAGAAGTACGCCCAAGAATCACTGGAGGGAGGCTGGAGGAAGGGGGCCCGGGGAGGGAGTGGTTCTCAGCCCCGCCTGCAAGAGCTGGCGGGAACAGAAGCTAGGAGTGGGGAAAGGGCGGCGCTTTGTTCCTCTACTGAGTAGAAAGCAGATGGGGAGACCTGACCCCCCGGGCTAGCATGGAGTTGGGGAGATGGTAGGTTTGGGTTCAAGGCCAGCTGGGGTCCCGGGTTAGGATCACAGCTGAAGAATCAAACCTTTTCGAAGAGAGTCCTGGCGAGGCTGCTACTAGTCCGCCATGATGCTCTGCCCCTTCCGGATGCTCCGCCCCTTCCAGATTTATAGTTTTTGATGTAATTATATTATTTAGATTTTTTGTATTTCTTGTATTGTAATGAAGAGATTTTGCATCTTGAGATATTCAATGCTTGGGTTTCCTAATTATTTGCTATATTCTTAGATGTGTAGATCAGAAATTATATATCCTCAGGGTGAAAGCCTGGCTCTTGTATTACTCCCATGGTGACCACAGAGGTAGCCCAATGAGTTGTAGTTGTCTGGTATATAAATATTCTAGCAGGTTGAGTGGGGCAAAATTCAATTCTGATATGCAAATAGGCAATATATACATATAAACATAACCCCCACAGGGTATTTATGCAAGGGTGGGGATTAAACAGATAATCTTAACAAAACCAAACTAAGGGTGTGTGTGTTAACTCACACCCTTAATCCTGTAGATAGACTGGGAGGGTGAGATTTCTGATTTATGCTCAATTCCAGGTTAGCCAAGGATTGTGTGAGAAACAACCCCCAACAAAGACAGAAGGTACAGACAATAAGTACTATGAATCAATAAATATCAAATGCAACATATTCCCCTTTAAAATCCCACCTATTAAGACTGGAAATGCCTACCAGAGGTGCTGAAAGGATCAAAATAGCCATAAGACCTCCATTGTGTGCTCAGTCCTTCATCTTAGCTAAAACCTGACCTCAAACAGATGTTCTCATAAGACATGTGTGTGTGCCAAAAGATATCTTGCTACCCCTAGACTCAGCCAGCAGACAATAAGATAGATAAAAGGTCCTTGACTGTCTGCAGTCAGGTTATTCTGACACATCAAAGCCACACCTGCAAAAGCTTGGAAAGTCCCCAATTGTGGTTTTTGCGGTTTTTGCCCTTAAATACCCAAAAGTGTAACTGTCCAGTTGCTGCATCCCCACAGCTGCTGTGCCAGTGTATGTGTTGGATAGCGGCCGAGCTCAAGCTTGTAATAAAGATCCTCATGTGCTTCCATTGGACTTGGTCTCCCTGGTGGTCTCTGTGGGGGTCTCACTCCTCAGGCACAACAGTGCATCAATCAATTCTAAATGACCTTGTTACCTCTGGAGATGTCCTCTTGTCTCACCCAAGATGAGTGTGAGGCTGGCTCTCTCTAGATTGGCTATGGGCTGGCTGGGTTGTGAATCTGCTGCTTAGATCAGCTGTGCTGTGTGCTGTGTGGCTCTGGGTGTTCTGGCTCCAGTGGCTGTAGCTGCTGGCCCAAGGTGGGCTTGGATTGGAGAATTTTCTCCCTGTGGCTCTACTGTACTGGCTCAGGCATTTTCCAGGTGAGTGTAGCAACTCTGGTCTGATTGCAGGCACCATCAGGGCTGCCAATGCCAGAGTATCGCAGGGCCACGTTTGACAAAAGCCCCTCATCTCCCTTGTTTCTCCACTGAGTCTAAAAGACTCCCCTGTATCTTCAGTGTTTGAAAGAAGAGTATATTTTGCAGTCTTTCTGCCTTCTTTCTCTGCTCAGGTTCCTTTAGCCTGGCTACACCATTGCCGTCTTAACAGGAAGTCCTCTTAATGATAATTCTTTATGATAATCAGTGCTAAAGCCTGGACTGAATTTTCTATCTAAGCAACATTTTATGAATTCTAAAATTTACCTTATTCTTTTGAAACGGATTTTTCTAAGCCTCTATTTTAGAGTATTGTCTCATTCCCTAAGAGAATGAGGGCCACCTAAGAGGATCTCATTTCTATTTTTTAATATGAATTAAATTCATCTGATCAGAAACCTTGAATCAACTGAGTGAGCTAAATACTTTCCTCTGATTTGTTATTTTTCTTGGCTTAAAAACCCCTGTATTAAAATTTCTAATAATTGGTTCTGGAGAAATGGCTCAATGCTTAAAGGTGCTTGCTACTTGCTTACAAAGACTGCCAGCCTAGGTTCAAATCCCAAGTCACCCACCTAAAGCTGGATGTAAAAAATTGTGCAACAGTTCCCCCCCAGCTACCCCACAGGGACTGACTGAGGCCTTCATGACCCCAGGATGAATACCATAACTCCACTGAGGAAGACCCCAGGGTAATGGGAACAGGAGCTCCCATTTCATTTGCAGTGGCAAGAAACCCTGTAGTGTCTACACACACACACACACACACACACACACACACACACACACGTATAAATAAGTGAATGAATATAAATAAGTGAATGAATAAATAGATACATAAAAGATTTTTAAAGTTATTATATGTGGTGTTTTGGTTTTTTGAGGTAGGGTCACACTCTAGCCCAGGCTGACCTGGAATTTACAGGGATCCTCCTACCTCTGCCTTCTGAGTGCTGGGATTAAAGGCATGGGCCACTACACCATCTTTCTGATCTATATTTAATCATTTATTAGAATAACATATGGCTCAAATAGCTTCTTGCACAGGAATCAGTCTATGCAAGTGATGTTCGAATGATAAATCATTTTGATATTGTAATGGAAATCAGAAGGCTAAAGTTTGAACTACACTTCCCTTCTTTTTTATTGTGCTTAAAGATATTCTGTGTATATTTTGTATTCTTCCTCTGTTTTCCATTTTTCCTTTCAGTTTCTAGATGTATACTTCTAGTTAGGTAATTCAGATCAGTTATTAATTTAAACAGAAATTATGTATTCTCATCTTACAGATTTTCATAGTGAGAAACACAAGAAATCAAAGTGACTTGCAAAAGAACCATGATTTATCAATTTAAGGATAAATTCTCATCAATAGAAAGTATTGGTGAAAATTTTGAAAATGTCTGATTACTTGGAAACTAGACTTATAAAATGCTAGGTGCTACAAGTAAATATCTTATATTCTGGGAGATGGAGACTAATTTCCCCACTTTCCTCCGGTTTCCATGAAGTAAGGTTTTCCTAATACTCTCCTAGCTTATTGTTAATACTACTACTATTATTATTCTCCTTAGCTTATTTCTCTATATACTAATTCTGGTGATTATTTAATTGATGAATTTAGGATTATGAAATAATCAAGTCTAACTCAGACTTTTATTTTCTAGGGATCTGACTGCCAATAGGAACCGTTCATTCTTCCTTAAGTTTTACAAGGGTAAGCTTTTGCATGAGTATATATTTGGTTGTATAACACTACATGTAAATGAATAAGCAAAGATGTCTAATTACTTGATACAGTAATTGGAAATCTACAGTCCCTAATATCAGTTTTGTAGGGTTAATATTTTGATATATAACTTTTCTTTTTCAATTGGTTTCTTAAGCAAAGAAAGGGTGATCCCAATGTGGTCTGCTAAACCCCTCATAACTAGTAAACAGAGCTCCTACAAACCTCCTGCAACATCCATGGAATTCAGTTATGCTCCATAGCATAGCTGAGGAGTCTTGGAGAAGACAGGTATTTCCCTAGCAAAGATTTTTTAAATAAATTGCCTGTGATTGCCTCCATTAATAGAATGAAATACTATGTGGTTGTTGGGTAACGTACACTCAAGTAACTTTGGAAGACTCCCACTAGGAAAACAACACACAAGATCTGGAACTTACGTAAAAGCCTTAGACATGTGTTATTGGTACTGGCATCTTCCACATAATCTATTAAATAAGGCAGAGAGATTTCCTTGGGTATCTCAACAGGGTCATATTAAATAAAATGGCATGGACTGAAATTTTGGAGCCTCTACAGACCCTGATTTGGAGTGGTATGTGTCATCTGAAGGGGCTGTTTTAAAGTGGATTTTCTCCTACTGTAATAGAAATTTTTCTCTCCTTTCCTTCATTGAGTGTACTCTGAGTTTGTGAGAAATCATTCTTCTTACAACCTTCCAAAGTGCAATTAGGATAAATTTCCTATAATACTATTTCAGGAGACAAAAAAAAGCTCAGATAGCTGCAGCTAGTGGCTTCCTACAGGAAAACCCATGCTGAACAAGAAACTGGCTTCTTATTGTGTTACTCTATAAATGTCCATGTCTAGTGACCTATTTTTCTTTTTTTTTAAATTTATTGTCCATAATGAGTTACAACATTTAGTGGGCAAACAATGAGTTGTTATCGCCAATTCCCCGCTGCCCTCCCCTCCCCTCCCCACTCCGCTGGATAACCTCCTCCATGGGTCGTCTGGATCAGTCCTTGTGACAGGGGACCATGGATAGCCTAGTATTCAGCCAGGTTCTCCTGGCCATGCCTCTGGATAATCTCCTCCACCACGGCTCTCACAATCTTTCTGCCCCTTCTTCCTCATAGTTCCCTGAGTCGTGGTGGATAAGTATTAAGGCTGCTTTAAGGTTGTGAGCTTAGGGGTCTTTGTGTTGAAATCGTTGGTTTCTGTCTCACTGGCTTATCCTGTGTTGATTTAATGGCTGTGGCTGTGGGCCCCTTGTTCATCCCGTCATTCTCTGCGGGCTTCCATTTGGATCCTCCACGATATGACTGTGGTGGGTCCTCTCTTGCCAGAATCTCAGCTATCGGCCTACGGTCGGTTGGTAGGGTTAGATGGGCCCCAGCTCTTTCGCTGCATCCTGAAAAATACAAACACAATCTCCATTGGAGAGTGTGATCAGTGTAGGTTAACAAATATACACAATTCTGGATTACCTAGATTCTATTTTTAGTAGCCTCCCTGTCACTCGCTCCCATAGTGCATCTTGTTTTGGGAGCCCAAAAGTACGGGATCTGGTGCCTATCACCCTGAAACCCTAGTTCCAGACAAGGGGTCCCCCTCACTAAGTGGAAAATTTAGTGACCTATTTTTTTAGATGGAGAAATGCCTTAGTAAATTCTGTGTTCCTTCCTCAGTGTTTTCAAATTAGTTCTTTCCTTTGGAATGAAATAGTATCCAAAAGTTGGAGGGGAGGAATAAGTACACTGTTAGAAAACCAAAAAGTGACTTTGGATGGTGTTTTTCATACTTGGTTAAAGTAAGGGGAAAAGACAGCAAACTGATATCTTGAAAATTATATAAGCCAAATCATTCTGAGCTAGATTTTATGTAAATGAGTAAGAGAAATCTGAAATCCATAATCTCACTATGATACATTTTATTTTCCCTTATTAGCAAAACTTACTTTTGAAAAATTATCTTTTCAACTGCAATCAGAATGCATTCAGGACTTTCATACTCATTAATACTGAGAGAAGACTGATTCATTCAACAAACATTCTTCAGTTATTATTTTGTGCCAAGCACATGAAAGCTTTAACATTTTCATTATGACTGCATTTGTATTGCTATAAAAATATCTGAGGCTGGATGATTTGGTTCTTTTAAAAAAACTTTTATTTCCCAAATTTCTTGGGGTCAGAAAGTTCAAGATTTCAGCACTGGCACATTTAGGATCTGGCTACTGCCCTCTGCTTCAGAGATGGAGCCTCTTGCTGTTTTCTCACATAGCAGAAGGAATGAGAAAGAAGGATCTAGCTAGTACCCACCTGGTATAAGCAAATATTAGAAATGATACCGGTCCACATGGAATTTCAAAATTCTGTAATGAAGGATAGAAGTGTACACTATCGTATATAAAAGAAAGGCACAAAGAGCATATAAACCTGTTTTTGCCTGAATTGAGCAATCAAAAGTTTTCTTATGAATGACATGTTTACACTAGGAACAAAATTATGTAAAAGTGACATAAAAATGCTAGAAGGTGCTTGAAGATATTCAAGGCAATGAGAACAGCATATGGAGAGGACCAGAGTCATGGGTTTCTGGCACCACAGAATAATTAAAAGAAATGTAGTGTGGCTATAAAGCTGAAACCAAGGGAGAGTACAAAATAAAAGTTAAGACTAGAATAGTAAATATGGGACAGATAAAGAGCTATGTTAAAGATTTGGGACATTGGACTTTATTTTAAGGGCGATGGGGTACCATTGAAAGGTTTCAAAGAATGTTGACATTGGTAGGGGTCAAATTTGTATTTGATAGAGATCATTCTGGCCCTAATGTAGAGACTCAAAAAAGATAATGGACAGGCCAGTAGGGAGATTATGAAAAACAACATGTGAGAAGTGATGATTTGGGTTAAAGTGGAAATGGGGAATTATTGTATAGGGGGAAAGTAGTCAAATTTGAGAGACTTTTAGGAGATAGGTAGAGGCTACATCTGACACAGCCAAAATAATATTAGATGGGGGAAAGGTGAAAGAAAATATGTACAAAGCAAGAGTGTCAACTCTCACTGCTCTTATTCAATATATTATTAGTTTATGCAGAGAAGTAGAGAAGCTAGGCATGAGAAAATAATAAGTAGCATACAGATAGGAAGGGAAACTATCCTTTTTTGCAGTTGATATTATTCCATCCAGAAAAACCTACAAGCTCCACCCAAAAGACTTTTGAACTGCTAATTGAATTTAGTAAAGTTGTACCATACAATATCAACATTTAAAAAACAGTAGCTTCTCTATATACAAACAACAAATTTGCTAAAAAAAAGAGGTCATGAAAGAAATCCCATTCAGTTGCTAAAAATAATAAAATAACAAGAAATCAACTTAACCAAGGAAGTGAAAGTCTCCCTTAATGAAAATGATAAAAAAATAATGATTAGAGAAACTCACGGTTAAAAAATCATGTATTGGATGAAATGATACTGTGAAAATGTTCATTATACTCAAAGTTATATACAAATTCAATACAATTTTCATTGACATAGCAAAGCCATTGTTCACAAAAACAGAAAAAAACTCTAAAATTATATGGATGCACAAAAATCCCTGGAATAGCCAAAGAAATTCTGGGTAAACATAGATTTAGATGAAGTATAGATTTAAAAAAAATTTTAGGAGTCAAGAATTTTTGATTTTTTTTTAAAGAAATCTATGGCCAACTTAAGTTCAGTCACTATTACAGCTATAACAAATTATACAAAATTAGTGTCTTAAAACAGTGTATTTGTTATCTTATAATTCTGGGAGTCAGAAATCCCAAATGAGTCTTATGAAGCTAAAATCACATTGTTGACAGAGCCATTTTACTTCTATGGGCTTGAGGGAGCAATTTGTTTCTTTGCCTTTTCTACTTTTAAGGTTGCTTGCATTCCTTATCACATGCCTCTTCCTCCACCCTTAAAAATATCACTCTGATCCTCTTGTTTCCCTCTTATAAAGACCCTCGAGATTGCTCTGGGACCACTCGTATGATCTAGGACAATGTCTTCATGTCACATCTTTAATTATACCTTCCCACCATCCCTTTCACTATGTAAACAAAATATTCACTGGTTCCAGAAATGATGTGGAGATAGCTTTATGGAGCCTACTATAGTGACAAGGAGTTTCTCCCATATTTTATTCTAAAAATTTTATGGGTTTACTATTTATGTTTAAGTTTATGATCCACTTTGAATTAATTTCTATGCTGTGAGATAAAGAAAGCAATTAATTATTTTACACTTAGACATTCAATTATCCCAGCACAATTTATTTAAAAGACTTTTCTTCCTGTCTCAGCCCAACACACTGAATTGTCTTGGCAACTTTGTCAAACCTCAGTCTACCATATTTCAAAACTTTGGATTCTATTCCACTTATCTCTATGTTTGACTTTATGCCAGTAACATATTGTATGGATTACCATTGATATAATATACCATAAGATCAGGTAACATAAGCCTTAAATTTTTATTCTTTAAAAAGTTGTGCTGGTTGTGCTCATTGTATTTTCAGATAAATATTAGAAATAGGGGGGCAGAGTAAGATGGTGACTGAGTAACAACGTCGCCAGGACTCTCCGGAAAGGTTTGATCTCTTCAGCTGGTATCCAGGCTTTAGACACCGGCCGGACCCGAGTTCGGGCTCTCCCTCCCTCCTGAACCCCTGGGCTGAAGCAGACGGGTTTGCCAGTAGCTTTTTGCTCCCCTGTGGAGCAGAGGGCCGAGCCCTCCCCACCCCAACTAGCTCCCGCCATTATCCCCTCGAAGCAGATTCCAAGCTCTCCGCGGAGGCTTCATTGCAGGACAGAGACCCAGGCACCGGCTCACGGCCTCTCCTTGGCTTCGGCTTTGGGGTCCACAGCAGGGCTCCCCAGCTGATCTCAGCTCTGCAGGGGAGCACAGAGCTGGCTGGGCCTAGTGCACCCAGGGCTCACGCATTTGTCCCCTTTGTTCAGATCCTTGGCACCAATTGAGAGGCTTCCCTGCGGGAGCAGCCGGTCCTCAGAGGTGGTCCTCTCCACTATCTGACAGGGGAGGGATTGTCTCTCCACGGAGGTTTGGAGTCTGTCTGGAACACAGGCCTGGGATTGGGGCCGCCCAGCCTCTCCTCAGCTTCAGAACCACTGCGGGTTCCCGGCAGCTCTCGGCTCTGCAGGGGAGCCAGCAGCTGTGCCCTGCCTGTGCACCTCAGGCCCTGCCTTTGTCCCCTCGTGGAAGATTCCCGGTCCTAGGCGCCAATTGAGAGGCTTCCCTGTGGGAGCAATCGGTCCCCAGAGGTGGTCCTCTCCACTATCTGAGAGGGGAGGGGTTGTCTCTCCGCGGAGGTTTGGTTGCCTGACTGGGATCCAGGCCCAGGATCAAAGCCCGCCAAACCTCTCATCAGCTTCGGGACCACTGAGCCCCACTTCTCTATCTGGGCATGGGCAGAAGTCAAAGGAAAAATGTAACTTCCCAAAACAGGGCCCCTAGTCACATTATGGAACACGAAAGTGGCAAGGAAGTGGAAGAATCTGATACACAATTGCAGAGAGAGAACAATATGACTCCTGACCACAACAGCAATGCAGATATGATGCAGTTAAGGGCTGATATGGAAATTATGAGAAAAGACATGAATGAGATGAAGCATTCCTACTCAAGCATAGACTCCAGACTGAATTCGATGGAGAGAAATATGAATGAATTCAGAAAAACATTAAGTGAATTAAAGATGAATCAACTAAGAGAAGAGCTGGACAATCAATTAATTAAATTTGATGAGGACTTAATAAAACTAAAAAATGATTATCAGGATTCCCAAGCAGAAAGAAAAATATATTATTAATTGGATCTCACCAAAGAATTAAAGCCTATTAATAAAATCATAGCAGAAACCAAAAATCAAGAAGAAATACTAAAAACCTCACTTGAATCATTCAGTCCCAGGGTTGATAATCTGGAGGACAGACTTTCAGAAGTAGAAGACAAATCTGAAGGAATAAATAAGGATGTCATAGGTTTCAATAAATTCAAGAAATCAACTGAGCACAATTTGAGGGA
>PVHP010054969.1:0-10289 GCA_004024765.1 Zapus hudsonius | reverse complement strand
TGAGGGGAGGGTGGGGGAGGGGCTACGAAGGAGCCCAGGTGGAATGGGTGAAATAGAAAGGAAATAAACAAGAAACTGCATAGCAAGGGGGAGGGGCGGAGCAGACAAGCTGGAGGCCGGAGGGCAGGCGGGGGAGGGGCTACATACAGAGGCCGATGAAGAAAAAATATTAATATAAGGAATAAAATAAAAAGAAAACAACAAAAATTAGAAAAAGAAAGATACGCTAGTGCCCGGGAGGGGCAGGATAGACAAAGGGCGGGAGGGTGGGGACCGAAACACAAGGAAAGCCGCCGAAGGAAAGCCGCGCCGAAGGAAAACCTCCGGAGCCAGCAGGCAGACCCTGCCTGCCTGGAGGACTCACTGCCTCCTGCGAGCTGGTCAACGCTGGTGGCTTCCAGTCGTTCGGATCCTGTGCTCAGAGGTGCCTGGAATTCAGCGAATGGTTGCAGCTTCTGTCCACGATCTGGATCCCTGCTGAAACCCCTGGCCCTATTTCACGAGGTGTGCGGCGTGTCTGCTAGTCAGCCATCTTCCCGGAAAGTCTCCCTAATTCTGATTTTTTTTTGCCATGTCTGCTAAGACCACTAACACAACCTCTGCTCCATGATGGCCAGTGGCCAGTGGTTAAATGGTCATGTGAGGCCCAGAGGAAACTGCTTCACTGTGCACCCCCTCAGGCCCAGTGATGCCACTTCTGGGAGCAGAGCCTCTGTGAGCTGTTGGAAGCCTCTGTGATGCCTGCGAAGCCCATGTCCACAAGATCCTGATTTCTGAAGTCTCAGTGCCTGGCACAGGGCCATGCACACATTATTTGTCATGAATGCTTTTACACAACATGGAAAGGGTGGGAAAGATATTTTCTTTGCTTGGTGGTTTAGTGGGCTGCCCTCGCCCAGCTTCCTGGAGGAGCAGGGCTAGAACCAGGGTTTGTATGGTACATCCATGGCGCCTGGTTTCAGCCTCTTCCCTCACTTCCCTATCCCCACTCACAGCTCTCTTCCGCTCCCTTTTATTCTTCCTGTCACTGTCCTGCATAGATATGTTCTTTCCTCACACATCCTCTCATAAAGAGAAATCCCCATTGTCTCACCCTGTACATGACTCTGAAAATCAAATTCCACCAGTTGCCAGCCTCATAGTTTCTGTTTGAGTTCTTTCCATGGAATGTAAAATAGTAGTCATCCACTCACCACTTCCTCAGCAGCTACTATGGGATAGCATTGTTTGGGGCAGGCGTTTAAACCTTTTTTCTAGAAAGTGCTGGATATTAAATATTTAGGTTTTGTGAGTCAGGAGACCCACAAAATTACTCTTTAAGTAACTTTTCTCACCAAAGTAGGGACTTTGGTGTTTTCCCCCCAACATTTTAAAATGTTACAGCTGAGTTAAAGAGATGGCTCAGAGGTTAGTTGCATTTCCTGAGCAAACATGATGGCCTGAGTTCAAATCTCCAGATCCAATGTAAGTGGTTAGCTGTGCCTTTAACTCTAATCCTGCAGGGAAGTAGAGACAGGAGAATCCCCAGAGCCCCACAAACTCCATAAACACCTTTAAAAAGAGACAAGAGAGAGAGGGGGGGATATGAGAGAGAAACAAAGAGAAGGTTCTTTCTAGGTGTGGCCAACCTGGTATTTTCAGTTTCCAAAAGTGTCACGTTCCCGACTTCAGGCAATTTGTTATTTGGTGTGTGTTGTGTGTGAGTGTGTGTGTGTGTGTGTGTGTGTGTGTGTGTGTGTGTGTGTGTGTGTTGTGGTGTGTCACTTAGAGAATGGGGAGGACTTTCTTTTGGAAAGGGCCATTCCTGGGTTGAACCTGGTCCCTTCCCTTTCCCATCCTGATTTCATTCCACAGGCTTAATGTGGTGAAATAGGCCTGTTGTGGTGGTGTGATTCAGGTGTCCCCATAAACTCATGTGTTCTGAATGCTTGACCCCCAGCTTATGGCCATTTGGGAGGTGGCACCTTGCTGGAGGAGGTGTGTTGTTGGATGTGGGCTTAGGGGTGTTATCGTTCAGCTCACTCTCCTGCTGCTGTTTTCCACCTGCTGTGGTAGAGTTTATACCCAGCCTCTGCCTGTCTTGCTTTCCCATACCTGTGAGATTGTAAGTCAAAATAAAAACTTTCCTCTCATTAACTACTTTTGGTTGGATGCATCGTACAGCAACAAGAAGGTAACTACAGTATCTGTCATCTCAGTACTTGGAAGCAGAGGCAGGAGCATTACCACAAGTTCAAGGCCAGCCAAGGCTAGTGAGACTCTGTCTCAAAGCAAAGAAAGTAAAGCAAGACAAACCATTCTTCTTGAGCTCTCATGTTGGTGGCTTGTCCAGGACAGGCCCTGCTCCTGGCCAATGGGGAAAAGCCAGGGGTGGGGACACAGGTCAGTGTGTGGAGCCTGAGTCCCAAGGGAGAGCCGACATTCCCTTACAACATTCCACACCTCTCAGACCTGTAGCTGGGGGACATGAGGATGCCCCATAGGATGGAAGTGCCTAGCTTTGCAGAGCCAAGTGGTAAATGGGTGGGTAGCTGTTTTTAGGGTCTTTGCTCACGCAGGGGACATAAACAGGTCTGGGGAAGAAAAGACAACCCAAAGTATAGCATTTGGAAGAAGATGCTGTGCCCCCACCATAAAGGCCCCAGATTGTCCCCAGTCCTCCTGCCCCACCTACCTCCTAGACCACCATCTGGGGACTTGTCGGAAGTGAAAATCTGGTTGCCAGTGATCTGTTTTAGTAGTCCTAGGATTTTGGAATCTCTAAGCCCATGAGTGTTTAAGCGAAAAATGAGGGTATCAGCATAGATTTTATAACTTTTCTTAACAAATAAATGAAAGCGTTAAACTTTAATTTTGGGGAGGCAGAGATAGGAGAATCACCATGAGCTCGAGGCCACCCTGAGACTACGTAGTGAATTCCAGGTCAGCCTGGGCTAGAGCAAGACCCTACCTTGAAAAAAAACAACAACAAAAAGCCAAGATTTTGCTATGTAGTCCAGTCTGGCCTTGAATTTGGGGTGATATTCCCATCTCTGCCTCCCCAGAGCTGCGATTACAAGCATGTGCTACCACACCCAAATATAGCTTCTTATTGTTCCCATCCTCTCTCACTAGCCACAAGACACTAGTCATCAAAATAGAGAAATACCATGGCATTTTAATAAGAGACTTCTAATTATATATGGTTAGCTCCATGAAAATTTCACTTTGTATAAATTACATATGTAGGTGCAATAATTATATATAATGTGTGAGTTTTTTTGGAAACAATATGTAATTACATATACTATGTAATGATGATGCATGTAAATTTTAACAGTTTTATACACACTAATGAAAGCTTCGTCATGGACCACAATGGGCCTCAGGCCTGTGGTAGCCAAGGAAGCCCAGCTGGCCACTGGGGGCCTCGGGCCCTGCCCACCCTTCCTGCTCCTTCCATTCTGTACCACCTGTCCTGTGCCCGGCCTTCTGTCTCATGCCTCCCTGTCTTGCCTGTCTCTTCTCCTTGGATGCCCTTCTCTGGGACTTCACTTACCACCTGCCCATGTCTGCAAACCCTGCTCAGGTGTTCCCTCCCTCGTTTGCTCTGCCCTCTACCCCTGGGAAGGCAGGCTTGACCACGCAGGCTTTGTGGTGATATTTTGGTCCATTGCTGCAGCCTACCTATGAATGAGTGATTTACAAAGAGCAAATTCACTTCTCCAGAGACTAGGCAGTCCAAGGTCAAGGTGACAGCATCTAGTGTGGTCCTTCTTGCTGAGTCTTCACTTGGAGAACAGAACAGCATAGACCCACTCCACAAGCTCTTCTTTCTACAGGTTTTGTGTGAACTTTCCTGAACAGATGTGAACAAATGCCTATTCACGCCCAGATAGGGCACAGACAACAGACCAAAGAAAGGATCACACCCAAGTCCAGCTTGGTGAACCAGCGAATTTATTTGGATTACCTACAGGAGTATGGGTAAGGGGTGACTTACAGTAACATGGGTGACCTCCTAGTAGCTGGATCACTAAAGAACATTCAAACCCAGCATGAATAATGACTTTCCCATCGCTGTGTAGATGTAGTTTCCCATTCAGTGATTCTCCCGCCTCCTCTCAGACATGCAGTCCATGGGCTGTGTGTGTCCCAGGATAGCTATGAATGCAACCCAACAAATTTGCAGATGACAAGGTCAAGTTTCAATGTCAACAGGTTGGACACGCTTACACCTCCTGAGACTACATGCAGCTAGAATAGAATTACATACAGCTGGAAGGGGGGGCGCAGGAGTGAATGGCTGGGATCTCAAGTGGGGGTCTGATGATCCTCCCCAATGCCCCCTATGAAGGGCCCAATCTTGAGGGTCACAGCTGCTGTGATTCAGGTAGTGGAGGCTGTTATGCTTGGAGGACAGGTTTCCACTATAGGGCATTAACCTGTTCCTGAGGGTGACCTCTACCACTGCCATTAAGCCCATTCCCCAGGGCCTGCACTGGAACTGAGTTCCAGCACAGCGACATGGGGAAGCATTCAGAATATAGCCAGTGGGAACACTTACACATTTTCAACTCTGTTAGCCTCCGTTGCTGGCCCTGAGGGCCTTGTCTGTGTGGGTCCTTGTGGACGTGCTCCAGCTGGGACAGATCTCTGACAGAAACCACCCTGTCTGTGGAAAGTTTACTTCACGAGAATGACTCTGCCATGGGCCCTAATATTAAAAATCAAAACAACCTCCCTGAGGTGTCAGCACCAAGTGTTACACATGAAGGGTCCCTTACTGGCCTTAGTGTCTGGAAAGGACCTGAGACAGAAAATGGCTGTGGATTTGGGTTGAAAACAAAGGTTAGCTGGGTTTGGTGGCTATGCCTCTAATCCCAGGACTCAGGAGGCTAAGGAAGGGGAATCATCGTAAATTCAAGGCCAGCCTGGGCAACAAAGTTCAGGATAGCCTAAACTACAAAGCAAACCCTCTATGTCACAAACAAACAAAAAATCATGAAAGAAAGAAAAAAACAAAAGTCATTTAAAAGTCACTTCTGGGCTTGGAAGATTGCTCAGTGGTTAAAGGCACTGCTTGCAAAGCCTGAAGGCCTGGGTTCAATTCCCCAGTACCCATGTAAAGTCAGATGCACAAGTAGAGCACATGTCTGGAGTTCCTTTGCAGCTTCACTAGGCCTGGTGCATCTGTTCTTATTCTCTCTCTCATTCTCTCTCTCCTTGCAAATAAGTAAATAAATAAATATTTATTTATTTTTAAAAATCACTGCCTAGTGGAGTGGGGTGGCTCATACCTGTAATACCAGAACTCAGGAGGCTGAGGCAGGAGGATTGTTGGAAGTTTAAAGTCAACCTGGGCTACATACACAGTAAATTCTAAGTCAGCTTGGACTACAGTGAAACTGTCTGAAAATAATAAAATAAATCACTGCCTACAAAAATTGAGTCTTCATTGTCAAGATGACTTTATCAGATTCTCTTGGTCATAATGAGGAGAAAGCACAGCAAATGATCATATTGTTTAAATAAATGCAAATGAAGCTGGGCATAGCGGTGTATATCTTTAGTCCCAACACTTGAGAGGCTGAGGTAGGAGGATGGCCGTGAGTTCCAGCCTGGGCTACAGAGTGAGTTCCAGGTCAGCCTAGGCTAGCAACCTCAACCAAAAAAAATCAAATGAGTAAGGCATTGATTATAGCAGTTATTAATATGCATATATTTTATTGAGGGGTTGCAGTGCTAGGGACTGAACCCAGGGTCTTGTGCTCAGGGGCGCTCTTACTGAGCAATGCCTCTAAACTTTGACTTTGAGGCAGGTTTTTCCTAGGTAGCCCTAGTAGAACCTCCTGCCTTAGTTTACTGAGTGCACCATCATGCCCAGATTTAAAACAAAAAAAAAAACCCTGGGGATCTTTTTGCATCATGGGTGTTGTAGTCAGCTCCATGTTGCTGAGATGAACACCCAACCAGACACAGTTTATGGAAGGAAGAGATTTATTTCAGCTTACAGATCCAGAGGACATTCCATCAATGGCAGAGACACCACCACCAGCCAGCACCACAAGCAAGCATGAACTGCCAGAGCTCAAACTGTTCTCTGTATCTTTGGGCTGGAATCCAGATTCACCCCCAAACCCACCTTAGGAGCTGGACTCCAGGATCCACCCCAGTGACACCTCCTTGGCTAGAGACCCAAGTTACAAGTTGAATCTTAATCAAACACCTGAGTCCACACTATCACATCCAAACTGCCACAGTGGATGAATTTCTGTGACCTAAAACCGGTTCACATGCTGGAATTCTAACCACAGAGAATATGTTTTTGTGACGTAAGGCACACTCTGCACACAGTTGTAGGTCCTGCCAGTGCCTTTCCTCTTGACCTTTGACCTTGGAGCTGTGTGACCACATGTCTTTCCACCCAGTGTGAAGACAGCATCAGCCGCTCCCTCGCTTCTGCCCAAATTTGGTGCTCTGCTTGGGTCCACCACACAGACACACACCCCCAAAGGTGACACTCAGGGTCAGAGACAACTGTAAATCTGTTTCCAGGAACCAGAGGACAAATATTTACACCTATGAAAGTGGCCATATGCCAGGGACTCCCTCAAGGGACAAGTGGCTGGCTGACAAACTTTTCCCCCTCTTTCTGGGTTTACACTGAAGATATTTCATGGCAAAACAAATGATGAAAAATGAGAAATGTGTGCAAGCGGTTGTTTGGACAACGTAGTAGCAGCTGGCTCTGGGGACTATCTGTGAGGTCCTTTTAGTCCCATGAGCCTCTGCTGACCGTTTGTGACTCTGAGCGTTAGTGTCATGCATAACAGCCAGGTTGAGTATGGAAAGATTTTTTTTTGTTTGTTTCTGCTTTGTTTTTTGAAACAGGGTCTCACTCTAGCCCAGGCTGGCCTGGAACTCACTCTGTAGCCCCAGGCTGGCCTCAAACTTACGTCAATCCTCTGACTACAGAGTGAGTCTGGGACTAAAGGCATATACTGCCACACCTAGCTCTCTTTTCATTTTTAAAAAATTTTATTTTAGGCAAATGTTACTACTCTCCCCAGTACTCCTGTTTTGTACTTCAAGACAGGATCTTGCTATGTAGCCCAGGCTGGCATTGAACTCAGAATCCTCCTTAGTCCCCTGAATGCTGGAATTACAGGCCTACACCACCATCCCTAATCTTACATTTACTTTTCACTAAAATGTATCCACTAAGCTAGATGCCTTATTACTTAGGAGGCTGAGGCAAGTGTACTGCTATGAGTTCAAAGCCAGCCTGGGCCTCAAAGTGAGACCCTGCCTCAAAAAAAAAAAAAAGTAGACTGCAAAAATCATATCTCAGCTGGGCATGGTGGCACATACCTTTGAAATCCCAGCACTTGGGAGGCTGAGGTAGGAGAATGGCCATGAGTTCAAGGCCACCCTGAGACTACATGGTGAAATCTGTGTTAGCCTCAGCTAGAACGAGACCCTAGCTCAAAAACAAACAAACAAAAAATCTCCCTTTTTAAATTAAAAAAATGATCATGGCTCTTAGAAAAAGTTCCAACATCCAGAAACATAGCCTGTGAACAGGAAAGAAAGCACATCCTGTCCTTCCATGCAGGATATGTGCTCAGATTCTCCTGGGGGTTTTTTCTATGGCTGCAGGGAAAGAACACAAACAGCAGAGACAGGCTGCCTGGGTGCTTGTTCCAGCTCTGCTGTTCTCCCAGCACTGTGACCTTGGGCCAGCCTTGACCTCTTTGTTCTTCTGTTTGCTCCCCTGTAAAATGGGTGCCACCAAGCTCCTCGGCCCCTGGGGTCATTGTGGTGCTCAAACAAGGTCTTAGCAGAGTGCTGGGCACACAGCGAGCAGTGGATGTGTTGTGTAAGTGCGCCAGTGTGACTTCCAGGGACCCGAACTACCGCAGCTCAGAAGTGTTATGGCTTTATTTCTCTTTCTAGAATCACCGGGAAGAGGGAAGCCAGGTAAGCAGCTGCTCTTCCAGAGTCCCCTCTCCTGGCAGGGGCCCCTTATCTGCTTGAAGAGTGGTCCTAGGGTTCAGCCACAGGCAGGGAACAGAGAGCATGAGCAACTTTATTTTGAAGGATGTGATCTTTTGGGGTGTGTTTTACTCTGGACCACATCCAAGGGAGGGGTGGGCTGTCCTCCAACATGGAGAATTGGGCTGTGCTGTCCCCAGGATGCTCCAAGCATCAAGCCAATGCAGACTGCAGCCATCCACGTCAATGGAGACTTCAGGGGAAAGTCCCAGAACTAAATGAGTGAAGGAAAGAGCACTGAGTGTATGTTACTTTGGTCGCACTGTGCCTAAGCATCTTCCTTTCAGTGGCAGCTAAAGGGAGCAAGGATTTCCTGGGGTCAGTCCATCATAGCAGGTAGGCAGGGTGGAGTTCACTGGCAGGTGCAAGAGAGGCGAAGGCACCTGGCACAGCCCACGTGGAACTGGAAACAGGGGCTGGGTGTAACCCACAAATGCCCAACCTACATCCTCAGGCTAGGTTCTATACCCCCCCCCACAAACGGCACCATCAGCTGGAGACCTAGAATTCAAACCTATGATCCTGTGGGTGGGGGTGGGGGACAATCAAAGCATAGCCCTGAGGAACAGGCTGCAATCTCTGCCACACACACTTCTCACTGGGATGGCATTGCACACATTGGACACAGGTGGTTTCCATTTTTGGTGTTGCAAACAAAGCTGAAATGTACATCTTCCTACATTTTTTTCATGATTTTTTTTCCTAGCGCTTCTTTGCTTTGTTTTGTTTTGAAGCAGAGTCTCATTCTAGCCCAGGCTGACCTGGAACTCACTCTGTAGGCCCAAGCTGACCTAGAACTCATGGTGATCCTTCTACTTCAGCTTCCTGAGTACTAGAATTAAAGGTGTACACCACCATGCCCAAATCCTTCTATAGAAGTCTGTTGTGGTCCGCTTCCTAATTGCTGCGCAGAAAGAACCCAAACAAAAGCGGCTTGTGGAGGAATAGGTTTATTAGGCTTACGGACTCGAGGGGAGACTCCATCCTGGCAGGGAAGATGATGGCATGAGCAGAGGGGTGGACATCACCTCTGCCACAGCACTGCAAACAGCGGCAGGAAGGTGTGCCAAACACTGGCAAGGGGAAGCTGACTTATAACCCCCATAAGCCTGCCCCCAACAACACAGCTTCATCGAGGTTGTAAAACCCAAACTGCCATCAGCTGATGATCGATCTATCAGAACACATTCATTTGTTTGTGGGGGACATCTGGATCAAACCATGACAGTCCACCCCTGGCCCCCACAAACTAATAATCATACAAGATATAAACACAATATGTTAGGCTCAACTCTTAAGTCCCCACAGCTTTCAACTGAGCCATAATACCAAAAAAAAAAAAAACCCGTAATGGCACAGAACATTCACAGTGCAAAACATGAGGCACAGCAAAAACAGATTGACCAATACAAGATTTTAAACACGACACCATCAATCTCTAACTCCAAGTTCAATGACTCTAACCAATAACACAAGTCTCTTGGAGATTCAATTCCGCCCCTCCAGCTCAGCTACTCACAGTCCAGGAAAACTTCATCCGGTGCTGGCAGCTCGCCTTGGCACCTATCCATAGTCCTGGAATTCTTTGGGTCTCCATTGCAACCCACAGTTTATTCTCATGGCTCCATCGGGCTCCATGCAGGCAACCTAGCACACCTGCTTCACCCGATGGCCATTTTTCAAAAACAAAACTGTGTTGCAAATCCAATGACCCTCTCTTCTTGCATTTGTTCTACTCCACAGAACCAGGTGGGCTACCAACTTGTTAATCCAGGGGGGAACAAAGCATTCAGGCCCTTTACTTCAAAGAGTCCGCATTCTTCCTGTTGTTCCAGTGCAGACCAGCTGGCCCAATCTCAGTGGTTGTCATCTCTCAAACAATTGCAGGTGAACGGGCAGCAGTTTCGACCCAAAGATCTTTCTTTCTGTGCCATCTCCATCTGCTCACACCAGTCCATCTTTACATAAAACAACCCTGCACAGGTTTCCAGGACACAGGCAGACAGAATGCAGCAAGCCTCTCACACAAACTGCTTCTGGCACAGTCCTGACCAAGTTCTTTCTCCCCCTCGTAAGCCAAACCTCACAGTCCATAGTTCTCATTACATTCAGGTCTTTCAGCTCTGACCAGAATGATCTAATATGCTGTACTTACAGCACTGCAAGGCACCTCTTAGGACAAGCTTTCCAATCTGTCCACATTCCTTCTGCAGATCACTTCCAAAAGCCCAAAGCCACAAGATCAGGGTTCT
>PVHP010054968.1:0-10259 GCA_004024765.1 Zapus hudsonius | reverse complement strand
ACACACACACACACACAGAGGAAAAACCCAAACAGGTGCATGATGAAGCCTCAGGTTCTTCTGCTGACCTTGAAAGGAACACGGAAATGCTGACAGAATAATTTTTGGTAATAAACTGGGGCTTGATTGCTGAAACACTGTGATTGAGGTTAGGATCACAGGCTAAGAGCAGCCATGGAGGTCAGCCAGCTTTGTGGTCACTTACCTCAAACAAGGCATGTGCCTAATCATCAAAGGGACTGGTGTTACAAAGTGGTACATTATCTCTGCTACTTCACACACACACACACACACACACACACACACACACACACACACACTTTTTGTGCATGTGTGTAGTATGTCATGGTACTGTGTATTGTAGTGTATGCATGTGATTTGCAAATGCATGTGCCCTGTGCACATGTATGTGGAGGTCAGAGTAGACCATTAGTTGACCTCCATCATTCAATCACCACACAGACATGCATTCTCTTTTTCTTATTTCATTTTTTGGAGGTAAATTGTTGCTTTAGTTTAGGCCAACCTGGAACTCACTCTTTAGTACCAGGTTGGCCTTGAACTCACAGCAATCCTCCTATCTCAGCCTCCTGAGTGCCGGGATAAAAGATGTGAGTCGTCGGGCGTGGTGGTGCACACATTTAATCCCAGCACTCGGGAGGCAGAGGTAGGAGGATCACCATGAGTTCAAGGCCACCCTGAGATAGTGAATTCCAGGTCAGCCTGGGCTAGAGTGAGACGATACCTAGAAAAACAAAAACAAAAACAAACAAAAAAAGATGTGAGTCACCATGCCCAGCTTCACACACACAGCCTTAAGCTCATATCCCTCTGACTCCAAATTTATATATCATGAGAGACACATTTAAAGTTTTCTTTCTAAAAATAATTTCAAAGAGGTGCTTCTAAAGTTTTCTGACTTTACTTTCAGGGAACCACTTTGTGGTTAGTCTCTTGAAGTGGGGAAGGGCATGAATCTTACAAAAGAGAGCGAGCAGCACAAAAGCATTTACATTTGATGTGATTTGACACATAGTGACTACGCATGGGCTTGGAGGTCTGGCAGATCTAGATCATAGTTCCTCTTATGACACTTGTTAGATGTGTGATCACAGATACTTTACATAACATCAGTGAGCCGCAACTTCATCTGCAAAATGATAACATCCCCATGGGATTGTTGTGAGGATTCTATGATGTATCACTTTAAGTATGGCAGAGATGCAAAATGCTCAACAAACCATAGCTGCACCTACCACTAACTCCTCAGCAGCTGCGATGATCAAACATGGTTCTGTGGAAGAATCTAATTAGAGGTGTGTGTATACACATGCATGTGCTCCATGCACCTGTATGGGAAAGCCAGAGGACACAAGCTGCATGGAGTAGGAGGTTCTTTTTTAAATTTTTATTTATTAAATATTTTATTTATTTGAAGATAGAGAGAGTGTATGTGTATGCCAGGGCCTCTAGCCACTGCAAACGAACTCCAGATCATGCGACATTTTGTGCATCTGGCTTTACGTGAGTACTGGGGAATCAAACCTGGGTCGTCAGGCTTTGAAGGCAAGAACCTTAGCCACAGAGCTATCTCTCCAGCCCAGGAGGTTCTATTTTTTTTTCCAGGTAGGGTCTCACTTTAGCCCAGGCTGACCTGGAATTCACTATGTAGTTTCAGGATGGCCTTGAACTCATGGCACTCTTCCTACCTCTGCCTCCCAGTGCTGGGATTAAAGTACAGCGAGCGAATTTTGAGTTGCCTCACCCCTGGTGGGAGGTTCTTTTCTAAAAAAAAAACATATTTATTTCTTATTTTCCAGGACAGACAAAGAGAGAGAGGAAGCAAGAGAAAGAAAGGGAGGGAGAATGTGCACACCAGGGCCTCTTGCCACCTGCAAACCAATTCCAGATGCATGTACCATTGTACATCTGGCTTTATATTCATACTGGGAAATGAACCTAGGCCATCAGACTATGTAAGTAAGCACTTTTAACCACTAGCCCTGAGGTAGGTAGGAGTTTATCAAGCTGGGCTTAAAAGATCCTTAGGTGTTCCCTTAGTACTTTGGAAGCAAAAATTTGGGTTCCATGGTTACTGATTAAGGGGTAATGAGAGATTCAATCACTTGGGAACTACAGACTGACTGGGAATATTCCCACCCCTGATCTGGCTTAGCAGATACAGCCTTCTTCTAAGCTTCCACCTGTTGAGAAAACAGATGCAATCTGAGTGCAAGGGGGCTTGCAAGCACAGATCTGGTATCAGACAGCCTTTCTCTGCAGCATTCCTGGGGTCATGAAATGACAAACATTCCAACAGGCTGAATGTAACCCTTCCAGCCTTGCAACTGGGGCCTTATGACACTGCTCCTTGTGATGAGAGCCTTTGATATCTCTCTCCAAGGCTGAGGTGGCCTTCATTAATATTGATGTGCTGTAGCTCCTTAACCTCATTCGATGTTTATTTACAACCATTCTTCTCATATGCTAATGAGTGACACTGGGCTCTTCAGATGGAAGGGAGGGAACTGGACTCTCTCTGCCAGCATCTCCTTGGCAAACTCCTGTCCTCTGAAACAGAAGTTTGCACAGAAGGAATGAAGCCAAAAGGAGGGAATGCAGTAGAGAGAACAAAATGATGTGAAAAGAATGTCTGCAATGTAATGTCGAGGAAAGAAGCCCAGCTGATGGGGCCATGGTGACTGAGGTTTGGTTACACCCCCCAGTGGGCAACAAAGAGAAGCTGAAGGGTGGGAATCTAAGGATTGAAGAAAAGGACAATACTTTAGATTTTAGGACTGAGGACCCACCAGTGTCAAGGAGCCTGAAGGCCTCTCTAGAACTCATTCTGTTTCTTATATGATCTAAAGAACTCCATGGGCAGGAAACTGGGAGGATTTCTGTAGGCAGTCAAATGCCTGTTGCCATGCTTATCGAATGCTTGGCTTGGAGAAATACTCCCTCAGGCATCACTATGAAATAAAGAAACATGGAGAAATAAGCATCCTTTATCTTCTTCCAAGTTATGGTTAGGTTATGTCAAAGAACAGCGTGACTAAACTGGCAAAGAAGCGTTCAGAGACTGGAGAAACTCTTTTTTTAGAACAGCTATTTTATTATCACAGGACTACTAAACCTAGCAGAACATAGGCTTCTTCCAAATTTCAGTATACAGCAGGTGAATTCTGAGTTGCCTCACCCGTCTAAATGCATGAAAGAACTATGCAATATTAATGACGGGATGGGAGGAAGACATGATTTCCATATATAAATGTTCATAATGCTAGTAGCAATAGCAGCACTACACCAAGATTTCTTAAGTACTTGAAAGCCAATTCCTTCTCTCTTATTTTCCCATGCTTCCCACTTTCTATTATTATTTAGACACACCCTCTTTGTACCAACCTGGCTTCTTCTGTGAAACACTTTGAAGTTCATTGCTGTTCTTGAAGTGCCTTTCTGTAAGGCTGAAGAGGCAGGGGAAAGAATCTCTTAAAGATTTAACCACATTTTATTTAAGCACAAAGTAAGTTCTAAAGAGTAGGTTTTATGCTTGAATTGTTTGTGTGAAATAACTATCCCTTTGGGTACAAATTTCTTATTTAAGTTTTCTATGAATTCATTTCCTCTTAGTAGGAATTAATAATCAATAGCAATTTGCATCAGACATGACAATCTGCTGCTTGCCTATGCTGAGGGACAAACACCTTTGAAAGAGAAACTGACATCTATGTGCTTGTTCTAGACTAGAGCAATGTTTCTCAACTTTGTGTGTGTGTGTGTGTGTGCGTGCATGTGTGTGTGTGTGTTTTAATTTTTATGAGATAGGGTCTCCCTCCCTCCCTGAAATTTTAATGCCATTGACATCATATATGTTATGTATATGTATGCATATATAGGTATGTGTTCTAGCTGGGTGTAGTCGTATAACACTTGGAAGGTAAAGGCAAGAGGATCTGGAGTTCAAGGTCATCAGTGAGTTCTAGGCCAGTCTGGGTTGTATGAGACCTTATCTCAAAAAATAAAGAGAGAAAGAGAGAGGGAAGAAGGGAAGCAGAGAGAGAATAATCTAAAGACATTTAAAAATATATCATCTGAAAAGCTGGAAATGGTGGCTCATATATATAATACAGCACTTAGGAGGATTTCTTTGAGTTCATGGACACCCTGTGCTACAGAGTGAGGCCCTGACTCCAGAAATGCATATCATCTGATTTACTGTGTTCTACAATTGAACTTAAAATTCCCCCAAAGGGAACCATCAAACACAATTAAACTTTTGTTCTGATGTTAGGAGACAGAAAGACATCTTTGTGCCTATCTTGTTAGTGATACTCTTCCACGGGAGAGTGGAGAGATCAAAACCTCTTTTTTTTCCACACTGGGCCTGATCTAACCACAGAATAAATGGCTTACTTCTTGGCAGCGGATTAGATTTTCTACAATAGTCCTATTTGCACACTGGAAGAGGTAATAGGTTGTAAGGCCCCTCAGAGACCCCCAAATACTTTTTCTACAAGTCAACAATATGTTCCCTTGTGAGAGAATTAAGTGGAATTGAGTTCATTATCTCATTAAATGTCTCCCAAACTTCACAGGAAGACATTCCCCTCTTACAGGCAGAGACATGATGGATAGATATTAGGTAGCTTAATTTAGGCCACAGGTCACTTTGCTTCTTTTTTGTTTTTTTGGTTTTTCGAGGTAGGGTCTTGCTCTAGCCCAGGCTGACCTGGAATTCACTATGTAGTCTCAGGGTGGCCTTGAACTCACAGGCGATCCTCCTACCTCTGCCTCCCAAGTGCTGGGATTAAAGGCATGCGCCACCACACCCGGATCTTGTGTATGGTGTTTCTTTCTTTCTTTCTTTTTTTTTTTTAAATTTATTTTTATTTTTTTTCATACATACTTCTTATCTGTCCTATGAAGTTGCTCTCAGAGTTTCTAGACCTGGGTCCTCTGGTTGTTAACTGTAACACAGGATTATGGCTCCCCACTAGAGAAGAGTTTATAAAGTTGCTCTGCCTTTGCCAATGCCTTCTCTCTCCATCTGATAGAAGAAAAGCAAAAGGAGGTGCTAAGCAAGTCTCTAAGACTTGACTGATGGGAGAAAGAACTCTAGCTATTGCTCCGAAGGCTACTATTTCACAAGCACGGGGCTTAGATAACAGCACAAAGGGAGGATATAAGTTTCACCATCTTCGCATATTTGGGTGAGAGATACAAAGACCTGACTCAAGGCCTCCCACAGTCCTCAAAGAACATGAGAAAACTCTTACTTTATTAGCAGTCACGGAAACTGACCACATCTTAAAGCATGCCATAAGTGAGTGGGAATTAGAGGTTGGCAAGCCAAATGAAAAATACCATCTAAAACAGCTCTTCTCTATAAACTAGCCTTAGGCATTTTAATTCCCTCAAGTAAATCAGTGTTAAAATTTTCTCAGAATAAAACAAAATTTATGTGTTCTAAAGAATGACTTCAAAGCTAGGTGTGGTGGTGCACACCTTTAATCCCAGCACTCAGGAGGCAGAGGTAGGAGGATCACCGTGAGTTCAAGGCCACCCTGAGACTACATAGTGAATTCCAGGTCAGCCTGGGCTAGAGTGAGACCCTACCTCGAAAAACCAAAAAAAAAAAAAAAGCAATCTTAGGAGCTAGAGAGACAGCCCTGTGATCAAGGCGCTTGCCTGCAAAGCCTAATGACCCAGGTTTGATCCCCAATACCCACGTAAAGCCAAATGCACAAAGTGGCACATATGTCTGGAGTGTGCAGTGGCAGGAGGCCCTGGTGTGCCCATGTTCACTCTCTGCCTATTTCTCTCTGTCTCTCTCAAATGAATAAAAAAATTATTTTTTTTTAAAAAAAGAAGCAATCTTTGCTGGGTCTGGTGGTGAAGGCCTATAATCTTGGGAGGCTGAGGCAGGAGAATCAAAAGTGTGAGGCCTGCTTGATTTCAGAGTGAGTTCAAGCCTGAGTAATTTAGTGAGAGCCTGTCTCCAAATAAAAAGTGAAAACAGAGGCTAGAGAGATGACTCAGTTGCTCAAGGCCCTTGCCTGCAAAGACTAACAACTGTGGTTCGATTCCCCAGTACCTACATAAAGCCAGATGCACAAAGTGGTGCAAGAATCTGGAGTTCATTTCCAGTGGCTGGAGGCCCTGGAGCACCCATTCTGTCTCTCTTTTTTCTCTATGTCTCTCTCTGCTTGCAAATAAATAAATAAAAATGTTTTTTAAAAATAGGGAAAAAAAGTGAAAGAGGGCTGGAGAAATAGCTCAATAGTTAAAGGCACTTGCTTGCAAAGCTGGCAGTCTGGGTTTGACCCCCCCCCAGCACCCATATAAAGCCAGATGCACCAAGTGGCACACACATTTTTGGTTTCGTTTCAGTGGGCAGGAGCCCTAGTATGACCATACTCACACACTCTCTTTCTCTCTGTTTCTCTCTCTCAAATTAAAAAAATTAAAGTAAAATAATAAAATTTAAAAAGTAAAAAGAGGGTTATGCATGTAGTTCAGTGGTAGAGTATTTGGCTAACATGTGAGAGGCTCTAGGTCCTAACCCAGTAACACACACACACACACACGCACACACACACACACACACACATATATACAGAGTAACCTTAAATTCAGGAAAAGGCTTATCTATTTCACTGGCAGGTAGCCAAAGAAAACATGTTCTCCAACAAGCAATATAAGGCTTAAAACTTAAGAAAAAAAGACCATTCTTATAAAATATTTTTTACTTCGATTGCTCAAAATGTTTGCTAATCTTAATACCCACTTTCCACTTCCCCTTCCCCTTCCCCCCTTCCTCACAGTTCAGAGGAGGAACAGTAATCTTGTTGCAGGAAGGATGGTGCCTCTGCATTGATGTATCTCTGAACACAACTTGAAGAAAAAACTCCCAGAGGGTGCAGGTGGGGCTGCTTTGTTCCACTACTTCAAAGGCAGAGCAGCAAAGTTCCCCTTGGCATCCTTGGAGGCTCAGAATCCTTCACTTGGGGGCTGGAGAGATGGTTAAGTGGTTAAGGCACTTGCTTCCAGTGCTTAAGGCCCCAGGTTCAATTCCCCAGTACCCACATAAGCGAGATCCACAAGGTAGTGGCCCTGGTTCGTTTTCTCTCTCTCTCTCTCTCTCTCTCTCTCTCTCTCTCTCTCTCTCTGTCTCTGATTAAAAATGAATAAATAAAATATTTTTTGAAAAAAGAATCCTTCACTTGGGCCAAGGCATTTTCCCTTTCAGACCCATTGAATCACCGATCATTTCTTCTACTGTGGTATTGTCCTGGTTTTATGCTCAATTGATAGCTGGGTAGAAAGTTAGGTATATAAGGTAATTTTCTCAACTTACAAATGATTTGCTCAAATCAGGGATCCATTGTGAACAGTGATAGACCCAGGTTATCAGAGCAACCTCAGAGGTTTGAGAAGTAGAAACCTAAATACTTTTTTTTTTCTTACTGGGGATTAAACCCAGGGCCTCATGCATGCTAGGCAAGTGCTCTTCTCATATACATGCATACACACACACACACACACACAGAGTTTAAAAGAGAAAATAAATAGGTAAGAAGACCTATCAGTCCAATGTTTTATCACAATGTGGTTCAACCTCGTAGCATAGATATGAAAAACAATTACAAAGAAATTACACAGGTAACAATTTTACAATTAGAGGCTTAAGTAAGAGATGGTGCTTTCTGTTCCATAGTTGTATACAAACACATAATTCAGTGCTACCATGTTATATTATCCATGGATCACACCTACAGGGTCAGGCAATGAGCATGTCACAGCTTTACAAGTTTAAGGACTATTATTTTTAAAAAATTATAAGCTGGACATGGCAGCCAGTATGCCTTTAGACCCTACCTTGAAAAAAAAATAAATTTTTTTATGTGGCAGGTGGTATATTAAAAGGTGCTAGAATACCCAAGAACACTGAAATTAAAAAAGAAAAAAAATCTGCATGATTCAAGGTAGTTTGGTGAGTGGAGATTTTTGTTTTTTTTTTTTAGAATATTTTATTTATTCATTTTCAAGCAGAGAGAGAGAGAGAGAGACAGAGAGAGACAGAGAGAGATTGAGAGCGCACCAGGGCCACCACCTTGTGGGTCTAGCTTATGTGGGTACTGGGGAATTGAACCCAGGGCCTTAGGCACTAAGAGACAAGTGCCTTAACCGCTGAGCCATCTCTCCAGCCCGAGTGGAGATTTTTGTTTGTTTGTTTGGGAGCCAAATTACACATTATATCACCTGACAGGACTGTTGTCAAATGGTCTGTAAGCTTCAATGCAGCAAGTCTTATTTAAGGCTTTGAAGGGAGAAAAATGTGTGTTTCAAGTCTTTCAAACAATTGACTGCACCAATCTTCCATTCTTTCTTCTGTCCCACCCCCCCAGGTAGTCTCGCTCTAGCCCAGGCTGACCTGGAACTCACTCTGTAGTCCCAGGCTGGCCTCAACTCACCGCCATCCTTCTACCTCTACCTCTAGAATCCAGGGACTAAAGGCGTGAGCCACCACACCCAGCTGCTCCAGTATTTCTAGAAGCCATGTGTTTTTCCTTTCAACTGGAGAGCAAAGGAAAAAGGCAACCTGCAGGAGCTGGAGTTGGACAAGAGAATAAAGTTCACGGATGAGGGCCTTTCTGATACTGGCAGCTGAAGCAAGCCTCACCCGTCATGTCCCTTAAACAACTGGCTCAGCTCAATTCCCCTCCCGCCCCGTGACTTTAAAGTGGCACAAATGGCTTTTCAGGCTGAACTAAATAAATCATGGGAAAGATATGAAAACAGGCAATGACTAATGCACTGTCTTGGTCCTTTCTCCTCAAAAATTTTGCTCATTAGAGTGATTAGCTGAGAAAAAGCAATATTTAAGTCAAACCAATTAAATAAAATTATCTGTGAGAATTACCCTTCTTTTATTCTGCAATGAAATTATGATATTTGCTATTCCTAGTCATTAAAAAATATGACCTTCTCCCAGTATCCACGTAAAGCCAGATGCACAAAGTGGTGCATGCGTCTGGAGTTGGTTTGCAGTGGCTGGAGGTCCTGTCACACCCATTCACTCTCTCTAAATAAATAAAACATGACCTTCAAAAATCTATGAAACTCGGGCTTAGAATTGACTTTAGAATTCACTTGGTTAATCTAACTTTTTTTGTCAACCTGTTCCTGAATTTCCTTTTTAACATCTTTGTTCAGTGACTATCTAGGAAAGCACTATCCAAGCTGGGTGTGGTGGCACTCGGGAGGCAGAGGTAGGAGGATCGCTGAGAATTAGAGACCATCCTGGGACTACAGAGTGAGTTCCAGATCAGCCTGGGCTAGACTGAGACTCTGTCTTGAAAAAACAAAAACCAAAAAAGAAGAAAGAAAGGAAGGAAGGAAGGAAGAAAGGAAGGAAGGAACTACCAAGTAGAATTTTCTAGAATGATGAAAATGTTTGTTACTGTATACTGCCAATATGGTAGAAGCCACTAGCCATATAGATAGGCTGTGAGTGTTTGAAATGGGAATAATATAACTGAGGAACTGGATTTTAACTGCATTTATTTATTTATTTATTTATTTATATTTACAAGGAGAAAAAGAGAGAGAGAATGGCACACCAGGACCTCCTGCACTGCAAACTCCAGACACATATGCTACTTTGTGTTTCTGGCTTTGCATGTATACTGGGATCAAACCTGGGCCATCAGGCTTTGCAAGCAAGTGCCTTTAGCTACTTAGCCATCTCTCCAGCCCTATATTAAATTCTTAAATATAAATTTTTTTTTTTTTGGTTTTTCAAGGTAGGGTCTAGCTCTAGTCCAGGCTGACCTGGAATTTACTCTGTAGTCTCAGGCTGGCCTTGAACTCATGGCAAAGGGTGCGCCACCACGCCTTTAAGCCCAGTACTCGGGAGGCAGAGGTAGGAGGATTGCCGTGAGTTTGAGGCCACCCTGAGACTACACAGTGAATTCCAGGTCAGCCTGGGCTAGAGTGAGACCCTACCTTGAAAAACAAAAACAAAACAAAACAAAAAACACCTAATGTGAGATCTAGCCTTTGAACAAATCTGAGGTACAGGTTTATTGACTACATTGTACAGTAGATCTCCAGGATCTAACTCAGGCCATATATGAGTAACTTTTAAAAAAATATTTTTATTTATTCATTTTCAAGCAGAGAGAGAGAGAGAGAGAGAGAGAGAGAGAGAGAGAGAGAGAGAGAGAGAGAGAGAGAGAGAGAGAGAGAGAGAG
>PVHP010054967.1:0-10291 GCA_004024765.1 Zapus hudsonius | reverse complement strand
CTCATGGGATGACGTGCCTCATAGAGTTGTATGGAGAGAAACTCATCACAGGTCTGGCACAGGTAAAACAAGAAAAATACATTAGTTCATGCAGAATAAGGCGGTGAGTTCTGGGAGTCAAAGTTGAGAAAGATAAAACATCCTTGTCTTTGGAGAGCTGAGTAAGAAAGAAAAATGAAATAATAATCATAATTCAAAACTGGCTTCCTGTATAAGTCTTTGTACAGTGGATACATGTCAAAAAGGTACGTTATAAACTCCTCTGTTTTCAACTTCGTAACAAGCAATGTGAAACAAACCCAACTTTATGTTGTGGTTACTTAGCTGTGCTAGAATTGGGGTCTGTGAAGCACTTTCTTGTTGGAGTTAATAGTTTCTTTTTTTCAAATTCATAGTAGGGTATATTCTTTAATATTAAAAAACACAATTTTAAACATGGAAAAACTTCTTTTTTTGTTTTTTTGTTTTTGATATCATTTTTTTATTGTCCATAATGAGTTACAACATTCAGTCGGCAAACAATGAGTTGTTATCCCCAATTCCCCTCTGCCCTCCCCTCCCCAATCCACTGGATAACCTCCTCCATGGGTCGTCTGGATCAGTCCTTGGGAGTTAATAGTTTAATGGATATGGGATGTTGTTCCCCCTGGTAGTGTGCTTGCCTAGCAGACATAAATCCCTGGATTCGTTCCCCAACAGGTGCCAGAGGAACAGCACTTGGTGTCACACACCTGTCATCTCAGCAGACAGGAGAGCAAAGCAGGAGGATCAGAAGACAAAGGCTCCCCCTGGTTACTTAGCAAGTTCATGGTTAATAATCCAGTAGATTTTGCAGTCACATAACCTTGAATATTTTGCCCCACATTCTTCTCTACACAATTATCAAGAAATCACAGTAAAGAGATTTCAGAAGCTGTTAACTGAAGATGATGATAAATAAGTACTTTCCCTCAAAGCAAAACAAAAAAGGTGTTAGGAGATCCCCAAAATATCAGTCACATGGTATGGCTCATAATTTAGAGGAGAAGTCCTTTACAAATGTCCTGAGTCAGGGAGGTGCATGAGCAATGTTGGGTTTATTTAATAACATTAAGCAAGAATACGTAACTACACCCAAGAAAGACCAACTGCATAAATCAGACATCAGTCCTCATATTTCAACACCAAAGCTGTAAAGCACAGTGATTTGTGAGCGCAACCTAACAGCTCTCATATATTATCAGTCTTTTCTGAGATTACTTAAGCATATTAGTTATACAAATTAGGATTTTGTTGTTGATGATGGAGCCAAGAAGAAAACTACATGCTGAAGGGCATTTTCTCTCCTCAGCTAGGGATACTTCCAGGGAAAGCCAAGCACTCCTAAAAGACAGATTATGTACATAAATCTATTTCGTTGGAAAACTTTGACTATATGGATTATTAGGGGAAAGATACCCAAATAGACAAGTCTTCGCTCCTACTAACACAAGCCCCATTTAGAAGATTATCATTTGCTTCAAAGTATGAGATTTCTTCCATAAAGAAGCAAAGAACCATATTCTATACCAAAATATGAGAAACTATACAGGCGTTTTGTTTACATGCATTTTGGGGGGAGATTATACAGTCCTTTAGGGCCATATTTAGGCTAGCATTTTAAAAGTTCCAATAAAACTATATAGTGCTCACACTACTGGAAATATCTTTTGAAATCTCATTTTATTTTCATTTTTACAAGCATCTGATGTTACCATGATTTTTAAAAAATATACCGAGAACAGTAGGCCACAGTCGGGGGCATGTGGAGTTTCCATTGCACGAATGACTGTGAGGGTCTCCCTATCCTTTCTGGGATCCAGGCTTCCTGTGCATTTGCTAAAATGGTCTCACAATGAGGAATGGGACTGAACTGTGCTTGTATATAATTGGGCTGAATCACATTTTCTCCCCTATTTTAATATGGCCGTCTCTAGATGGTCTGTCCCCAGGCATTAATCATTCTAAATCTATGGTGTATCAATGACCTTTACCACTGAAACACATTAGAATGTCCTAAATATATGGAATATTGGAAAGCTATTCAATTTTTTATTACTGAAAAATATTACTTTGGTTGGGTGCTTTTGTCATTATTGTTCTGGTTTGATTTTGCTATAACATATAGGAAGCTCACCTTCTTGAGTCTATGTGGTTTTAACCCAGAATCTGGGGTCAATCTATAAGACTCTTGTCCCTAAGACAATCTCTGCCTTCTATTCTGCAAAGACTCCTGTGATACAGAGTCTCTGGCAGGTGTCTTCATGAAAGTGTGGGTATTTTGGAGAGGCTTCCCAGTGGAAGTCATTGAGTTCATGACCTAGGGGGATGAGAAGGGACCACTCTATTGGCATCCTGGGCATGAGGTGGGCAGCTTTGTCCGGAGCTGTGTGCCCTGCTGGAATGTGCCCCCTGCTAGAGACCCAAAGCAAAGGGCTAATGGATCCTGGGGGCAGCCTACACACCACTAAGACCCTTGTCTCCCACAACTTGATGGGTCTCAGGGGTTTGCTCAGGTGATGGCACTCTGACCAACACAATTGATTTCTAATTAGCGCAAAGGGGCAGGTAAGTTAACCTCCATGCCTCCCTTTATCATTTGTAAAATGTGGGGTTTGATAGTATGAAGTTCAATGTATGAGAATTTCAGAGAAAGGGAACTAATTGAATAAAACCTCGGGAAAGTACCTGGAATAAAGTAATGATGCGGTCTTCTTGTTGTTATCACTTCTTTTTTAAAAAAAATATTAAAGCAGCATTATTACTCACCCACCACGACTCAGGGAACTGAGCGGAAGAGGGGGCGAAAGATTGTGAGAGCCGTGGTGGGGGAGACGGTCCGGAGGCATAGCAACCATCAGTAACAACTGACTTGGGCCAGGAAGACCAGGCTGAGTACTAGGATATCCAGGATCCCTTGCCACAAGGACTAATACAGACAGCCCACGGAGGAGGATATCCAACTGATCGGGGATGGGGAGGGGGGGAATTGGGGAAGTCGGGATAACAACGCATGGTTTGCCCACTAAATAATGTAACTCATTATGGACAATAACTATTAAAAAAATTTATTTATTCATTTCAAGCAGAGAGAGAGAGAGAGAGAGAGAGAGAGAGAGAGAGAGAACACCAGGGCCACCACCTTGTGGGTCTGGTTTATGTGGGTCCTGGGAAATTGAACCCGGGGCCTTAGGCACTGGAGGCAAGTGCCTTACCAGCTGAGCCATCTCTCCAGCCCACTTCTTTTTTTTTTTAAAGATATGTAATTCTGTATTACATTGCCTTTGTCCAAGTGGCTTAATTAAGGAGAGTATCAGGAAATGTCTTAGACTTTATTCTTAATTTGGACAGAGCTTTTAAGAATAAGATGAAACAATTACAAGATAGATTTACGTCCAATTAAATAAAACAGAATCACATGTTATCTGACTAGATCGGTATGAAGTAGAAGGAAATCTTGAAAAGGAAGCAAGAACACTAATGGGACGTTATCACTACCCGGATGAAGGATCTTGGACAGAAATATCTCCATGGCCAGCCTTCGGTTGTTAGAAGGAATCTCACCACAGAGGATTATATTTGTTTTCTACAGGTCCAAAGGGTAACGCTGAATAGGATGATAGGAAGCTACATGCTTGGCTCAGAAGAAAAAGGTAAATTCTCTCACGTATAATTGTCCAATGTGACCTGCTTTGTAAAGGGTGGGGTTTCTACATTCCAGGAATTACACACACACACACCTCAGTAATGACTGATGACTTCACTCATCTAATCAATAAGGGATCATCTATTGCTTTCCTATTCTTTTTTCAAAGCAGTTTATTTGATTTGCAAATAAAGTAGTGGGTGAATGGCATCCGCATTTATTGAGTGCTTGCCATAAGCTTGACCTGCTAGACCTCAATGGAGTGCAAGGGCTCGCTACACCCAGGGCAATCCATGTTCCTTCCCTGCTAGAAGGATCTTTCCAAAACAATCTGCTCGGGAAATCCCTCCCTAGAAACATATCAACACTTGCTAAGGCTCCTAGAACCAGCAATATTGAGCCGAGTCTCTAGGATTCTGGATCTTTCCATTCACAATCTCAGCTCCATTCCAACAATGGTGCCATGTCTCGAACCCTCTGAACAAAGTGCTTTTTTTTCCATACAACTTCCTGATCTGGCTACATTCAGGTAAGGAAGTTACCTGGTTCACTGGTACATTTTTCCTAAGATCTCAACTGCAGCGGAAGGTTAGGAAGGATGTGTAATCCTCCAGATGATGTAAAACCCATGATTGCTTCTCGTATGGCTAAACAACCTGTTCATAGCACTTAGAATGTTACAATCCGGGCTTCAGTTTTACTCAATTGATGCCCAGCTCTTTCACTCCCCTAAAGGTTTCAGAAGTGATGGGTTGCGTCTGGACTTTCTAGGCTACAGTAAAGTATACGGTCTGTCTGAACAGATTCTGGAATCAGACCATTGGGTTTGAACTCTTATACTTCCTACCTGTGTGACCTTCAAAAGTGTTTCATTTATTGATAGTTTAATTGCCTTAGTCAGAGAGGAGAGTTAAGTAGCAATGAGACCTGTTTTGAAGATTAAATGATATCACACACAAAGAGGTTGGAACAGTGCCCACCGCTCGGGCGGTGTATGTTAAATAGTATCCATTATTAATACTATGTGCTTTCCTCGTATCTGGGAATGTCACACAGGGTCTGGCATGTAAGAGATACATAATAATATTTCATAGATGAATGAGTGATGAGATGGTTTGATCCAGGTGTCCCCCATAAACAAATGAATGTGTTTTCAGTGATTGATCCCCAGCTGATGGCAGTTTGGGTTTTACAACATTGCTAGAGCTGTGTTGTTGGGGGCAGGCTTATGGGGTTATAAGGCAGCTCCCCCTTGCCAGTATTTGGCTCACCTTCCTGCCGCTGTTCGCAGTGCTGTGGCAGAGGTGATGTCCACCCTCTGCTCATGCCATTATTTTACCTGCCAGGATGGAGTCTCCCCTAGAGTCCTTAAATCAAATACACCCATTGTCATGGTTTGATCCAGGTGTCCCCCACAAACAAATGAATGTGTTCTGATAGATCCATCCTCAGCTGATGGCAGTTTGGGTTTTACAACCTCGATGAAGCTGTGTTGTTGGGGGCAGGCTTATGGGGTTATAAGCCAGCTTCCCCTTGCCAGTGTTTGGCACACCTTCCTGCTGCTGTTTGCAGTGCTGTGGCAGAGGTGATGTCCACCCCTCTGCTCATGCCATCATTTTCCCTGCCATCATGGAGCTTCCCCTCCAGTCTGTAAGCCAAAATAAACCCATTCCTCCACAAACTGCTTTTTGTGGGCTTCTTTTCTGCTCAGCAATGAGAAAGCTATCTACAATTGATGAAAGTCATGTCTAAGTAGTGCATTCTGGTTCACACCCAGGATTGTCACAGAGTACATATTTGAACATACCCTCTGGTAGATTGCTTAAGACAGGCAAAACAAAATGTTCTTGGTGCCCAGAGAAGAAAGCAATTCATTGAAGGAAAAAAATCCCATTCATTAAAGGGTTGGTGAATTTGAACTTTCCTTTAACAGTTAGTGGGAGATTACGAGACACATTAAAGTAGAAGGTGGTACTGACCAAGGAAACACGTTAGGAAAAGTGTTTGGAAAATCATGATTAATATTAAATCACAATTAAAAGATAAAAGAGCCTACACACATCTCAAGAAATGTGAAATTTATCTGAAGAAAATTGAATCATCGAAGCCATTGTTTTAGCCCAATCTTATGAGAGATTTTTTTTGAATGGGGGGGTGGGAGGATGGGGAGATTTGTTTTAAGCTTAATAGTTATTAAAGAGATAAGTTGTCTCACAAGACACATACAATCATTTGAACTCATTTTGAAAGTCGTGATGAGAACTTCAACTTCAGAAGTGGACACAGTGGGTTTGGAAATGAGAAAAAAAAAGTAAAACTAGTACCTGAAATACATTAAGTCAAATTCACTTAGCACATTGAATAGTCTACTGGCTTTCAGATAGAAAGGAATGAATACCTACAAGAGAGGTAGTTAACGATGTCCTTTATAAAGTGGACTCTAAAAATGATATGCCGTAAATCAGTTTTTATAAAAATACATTCACTTTTAATAACTACCGTACCTTAAGTCCTGTGCAAATTAATTTTGTGTATGGATGACTACACACAAAAACTGTACCGCCTGTCTTCACTGGTCACAAAATCCTAATTGTATATTATATGTTATTTTCCACTCAAGGCTCTTTTTTACTTAGAATCTCTCTACTGAACCTGAGATGACATTTGGGGAGAGAAAACATGATAATAAACCAAACGAAGCAAAAATATACAAACAAATTCTAGGAAGTAGATCCATTAAATACAGGCTGGAGAGATACTCAGTGGATAAAAAAACAGGCCGCATAAGCATGAGGTCCTGAGTTTAGATCCCCAGCACCCACATAAAAATCTGAGTGTCCTGACCATGCCTGCAACCCCAGCTCTGGGGAGACAGATAGGAGGATAGCTATGGCTTTTTGACTAGCTTCGTTAGGCAAATCAGTGAGTTCTAGTTTCATTGAGAGACCTTACCTTAAAGAACAATGTGGAGGTCCATTGAGAAAGACCCTCTGATATCAATATCTGGTCTCTATATACCTGCATACACACTCGTGAGACCACATGCATACGGACATGCCTGTACCCATTCATACATGAAATACGCAAATCCACACTAAAGCAAAACCTAGAAGAGGTGAGGTAGACTGTCAGGAAGGAGAGATGGAGATAAGGCATTGCTGGTGTCAGCATGAGTAGACAGAGGCCACCAGAGAGGAGCACAGCTGACAGCCCTCTGTCTCACTTCAAGGATTCCATTTGAAAGATTGTTACTTTGGGTAGCACAGAAGAGTCTGCATATCGGATCTCCATCCCAGGCTAAGAGGGGAAGATGACCTTGAACTCCTGATCCTCCTACCTTACCTCCCTTGCCCTGGGATTCCAGGCAGGCACCATCACACCTGGGTGATATGGAGGTAGGTATTCCACTCACTATGCTGGACAAGCACTCTCCAACTGAGTCCCAACTCCAATCCCACTGAGAAGGAAATATTTAATACGATCATATCTTATTGCTGCAATCAATTAAGATTTGGTGATGGTGGCTCAGTGCCTGGATGAACAGAGCTGGACTCTCCTCGCTGCCATCCCCCAACCTCCTGAGCCCTGAATGAAACTCCTAACTTGAACTTCAATTCTTAACTATCTGAGATGCCAAGAACCAGTCAGGTCATTGACAACAGTAGAAAGTTTTCCATCAAGGAAATATTTCCATTTGGACAAACTGAAATCAAGTGTATTAATATCTCTACTTCCTTGAGCATTTTTACACTATTGGGCATTGTGATTATTTTTTTTTTTTGGTCAACATTTATCTATGTATTAGTTTTCATTTACATCTCTACCTCTGACCTCTGACCTTTTCTCCCGTTTCATTTTTTTTTCTCACTATCTGCAAGACAATTACTTGGGCATTCTTTCTCTGAATCTATTATCACTTTTTCTGGCATGTTCTTAGACAGCTCTCTTCCTCATTACCACTTATCTTTGAGGCTGTCTGCTGTTTGTTAATGGAATCTATCATTGTCTGTCCAACATGAGAAAAAAAATCACCTGTATCTTGGTCATTTATCCCAAATCCAGTCTCACAGGACAAGAGAATCCACTCCTTCAGTTATGATCTTTCTCAACTTAAGGGACCAGCCAGGTTCGACTTTAAAATGGCCTATTAAAATCACCACGTAGTCACACAGTTTTAATGTGAAATCTTTTAGAAAAATCTTTACTACAGTAAAAGGAATATGTAACTTTTCCTGTTCTTATAGATTTTAATGGATTTTTAATCTACTGGTGGTAGGCTGCAAATTTGAGCTCAAAGGAAATTCAAGTGCAACTCACTGGGAAGTTTTATTGGATTGCTTACAGAGAATTATAGTCGTGACTGAAAACGGGGCGAACAAAGGCTCCGTCCTCTTTACTCGTTGCAAACAATCTGAGTGCCTCACTTCTTCTTGTGCACTTAAAGGAATGAGGCAAAAAGCCAGAGGTGAGGTAGTGTGAGGGCAGAGGAGAAGCATAGATCTAGAAAATCCACCTGAAACCAAGAGCTCCCTCAAGGACCCAGTACAATATTGATGACCAACATGACCAGTTCACCCATGGTGCATTGATTCTGTGTAATCGCGAGTTAACGAGAGAGTTATGTACATGCATGCATATATGTGGAGAACGTGTAACATATATAAATAAATGTAGAAACATGACAATCGACCAAAAAAGGATGCACTCATGACTTAAAAGAGAATGAAACAGTCCCCAAACTCAACTGTAGCTAATGAACACTTAGCATGTGGAAATTGGAAGAAATAGAAGGTTAACAGCAAAATCAAATGGAAATTAAGGCAAAAGACAGCAGAATATGACAAGCTTGAGTATTGGACGTAATGTAAGAATGCTGACCCTACCACCTGCAGGATGGGTGGTGAGATGTCACAGAGACACAGTGATAGGACTAGAGCTGTTTTGGAGAGACTCCTCTTGGGTCTGTTTGTTTGTTTGTTTCTGTCTTCCATGGAATAGACCAAGAATTTGGAGCAAGAAAAGGAGATAAGATGTTCACAGACTACCACCAGTGAGAGTTGACAATGATAATGCCTTATCTTCTAATGAACCACCTATGGATTCCATGGAAAGTTCCAAACAGATTTGTTGCAAAATGAAATCCCATTAGCTCTACTGACCATGTATAATATACATTACACAGGAAACATGATCTCCAAGGAAGAAATGCTTACTTGAAGGCCTACCAGACATCAGTAATAGATCCCACCTTATTTTTGCTGCAATACCATTCCCTCACCTGGGTATGAAAGCTTTCTCTCACACCTTGGTAATTCCTGGAAATGTCTGCAGTAGTCCAGGCTGAGGGGTAGCCACGAGAGCTTAAATTCTTCCGCTAGTGCTTACTGACTTCTGTCCTCACTCCCCTTGCCCAAATAGTTGATGGAAATTCTAAGAGCAGCAATCATTCTTTTCAGCAACATTTGCAAGCCTAGATGTGGAGAATCCGGCTACATTGTGGGAAACCTTTTTGGACTTTCAACTTGGTAAGTATGCAAGTTTGTGGAATTCTTTTGGTTTCCATAGTCACAGAATTCCTGAAATTTTAGCCTTGGCACGATAGCCTGGAAACTCAAGCTCAAGAGAAAGGCAAGGGTCTCTCGCTGAAAGTTTGACCAGATTGCTTGCAGAGAATTATAGTTGAGAACAAAGGCTTAAGATCTCTTTACTTGTGTTTTGGTCCAGTCTTAAGAGTGATTTTGATAAGTGGTTTCATTTTGTTGTTGTTGTTGTGTTTTTTTGTTCTGTGCCTCATACAGGTGAGGAAAGAACCTTATCACTGAGCCCACCACCAACCTTGTAGGTGTGTCAAGTACTGTCTCTAAGACCTGAAGGAGCAGATGGTCTCCACATGAGCACACCAGCAGGTAACACTTCAAGTCTCATCTAGATAGAGAGCTCCTTCTAGCATCACAGGCTTTTGCAATGAGTTTTGATTTCAGATCTCTGTAGCCTGGAGAAAACAATATATGGAAAGTCACAGTTCATCTTAGTTTATGTACCTCAGTTTCCCCATTTCCATCTGCAAAGGGTCACCCATACTGCCCTGTCCTTCTCCTTGGCTCTACAGGTTATTTTCTTCACATGAAATTTTCGTGTAAAGAATTTTATGTGTGTATGCATTATAAAAATCGTGAAATCTATAGATTGCCTAATTATGGAGATCTATTTTGGCAAGTGCCCATGGGGAGAGGCATGCCGACATGGAGGTTCCCTTCAGCAGAAATCTGATGATTGCTTCTTACATCATGGGAAATAGGACTTCTACTTGACAGGAAGCTGTGCTCATTGGAAAGGTCGGGCAACGATGTGACCATCTTGCCACTGTCCAAGTAAGCAATGAGCAAAGCAAAATACCAACGGCACTGACCATGAATTTCTGCTTCTGTTAGACAAAGATCAAACAATTTGGAAGACACCAGTACCAAAATGGAAATCACAAAGTTCAGCCACAGTTTCAAGAAAGAAGGAAGAATTCTAAACAAAAACAAACACACACACACATTATGAATATGACTCAGAAGTTAGATAGGATTTGTCGAAGACAAGAGATACTATGGGGCTGGAGAGATGGCTCAGCAGTTAAGG
>PVHP010054966.1:0-10301 GCA_004024765.1 Zapus hudsonius | reverse complement strand
ACCTTTCAGTGACCGTCAATTGATTCTGAGCAGGAAGCTCAGTGTGTGTGTGTGTGTGTGTGTGTGTGTGTGTGTGTGTGTGTGTGTGTGTGTGTGTGTGTGTGTGTGTGTGTTGCAGTAAAGGATATCAGAGTCATTTTCTACAGAATTGCACATAAGAAATAATGCAGACCCCAGAGACATAATTCCCAGATAGACGTCTAGTTCTTTACTATGAAAGCATTATGTGAGATAAACTTCAGTTTCATCTATTTCAAAAATTGCTCCTCTAATCTATCCAGGGATGACTTTATTTAATGTATATGTGGATTCAAAGTATATTGCTTTTTCTTGTGATCAAAAATGTCTTATCTAAAAATACCAAGATGCCAAGAATCTTCCAAGACCTGCTGCTCTCTCCATACTACCTGTGATGGTTAGGTTTTGTTGTCAACTTGATCTTTTTAATTATATTGGGTGGGTCTCTGAGGATGTTTACAGGAAGGCAGCCTCAGCAAGGGGCAGGATGTAAAGAAGCTCAAAGAAGCTGGAAGTAAACATCCTTTCCTGTATGGGCCATGCAGGAAGGAAATTCCAGAGACTCAGGAAGCCATTAAGTCTGGGGAAGGGTTGTAAGACCCCACCCTAAGGCTATATAAAGGGGAAAAAATTCTCTCCTTGGTCCCCCCTGCCTGTTTTCTGTTCTGTGTGTGTGGTGTAGGTGATGGGTTTTTCTCTCTGCTCAGGCCTGTGAAAGATGACCAGCCTCTTTTGCTATTAGGGAATTGCCCCTCAATCTGTAGTTTCAATAAACACTTTCCTCCCCCAAATTGTGCCTGGTTTGAAGGTTCTTCCCAGTGATGTGTGGCTGACTACAACACTACCGTAGAGTCCCATGCCACAAGGCCCTTGCACTAATGGTTTTCAAATGTTTTAACAGTTAATCTAGGAGACGCTTTAAAACATCTTCACCAAGTGCCCACATGCTTACTGGCACACATAATACTAACTTTAAATAATACTTATTTTGACTATCTGCAATTAAACTCTGCTGTTTACTGTCCTTTATTTTATCTGCAATGAAGGAATGAACTGTCTCAGACCCTTGGTGGAAATGCAATGCCCTGGACCAGGATCCCCTGCTCTGCTGTTGGCTACACATCTGGAATCCCTACTCCACTGCTTTCCCACAGCTGCTTAATCCTGGTGAAGTACCAGGTATCTGTTCTGGCCACCTTCGAAGCTACTGCTTACTTATTCTCTTGCCTTCCCTTGCCTTCCATACTTTTACAAAGTTTCACATCAGAGCTGTCTCTGCTTATTGAATTGGCAATGTTTACTAACTATAGCAGGCTCCCTAAAGACATGTCTACATCCCACACCCCAGCAATTTTGAATGGGAACCTATTTAGAAAAGGGAATTTTGTAAGTGTAACTCAGTTAAGTATCTCCAGATGAGATCATCTTGGGTTATCCAGGATATCCCTAAATCTAATGACCAAGTGTCGTCATGAGAGTGAGAATTACACATGAAGTTAAAGACAGACAGTAAAGTGATAAAGTTATAAGCCACAGAGTACATGGAGATGCTGGAAGCTAGAAGAGACCAGGAAAGATTCTCCCCTCTTGCCTTTGAAAGAGGTGTGGACCTGCTGACACCTCAATTTCAGATTTTTGCCCCTAATCGCTGCAAGAGAGTAAACTTCTGTGGCTTTAAGGCACTGTTTTTGAAATGCATTGCATTGGCCATAAGAAGCACAGACACCAAGCACACCTCTCCTTTCCCCTGGCTCTAAGGGGACCAGGCAGAGCTGGAGGAGGTGTGAGTTGATTCCACTCTTCGTTGGGACCATGCCTTCTCCCCATACTTAAGCACTTGCATGGAGTCAGGCTCGGACAAAAGATGCTTCTTCCAAAGGTTAGACTCTACTGAGGGGCTCTAGAGTCAATGCTGAACTGATCCTAGTGCAAACACCCCTCACATCCAAGTCCCTCTGGAAAGACAACTTGTATTCAGCTAACCCCCAACTAGGAACATATTGCATCTGTGACCTAGAATCCAGGGTTGGCTTGGCAATGGGGGTGGTGGGCTGGGTCAAAGCTAAATTTATCAGGCATATCTCTTCAGCCTGGACCTTCTGTTTATCTCCATCTGCTTCACTTGCTTAAGGGGAATTCATTTTCTCTGTTTTTTTTTCTTTCTCATTTACCTTAGTTCTGTATTTCTTAGTCATGAAAACTTTCTGATAAATTGATAAATTCCATGCCTTAGGAAAAAATAAACCATTGGCTAAGCAACATTTGACAGCAGGAGTCACAGAAACAGATGTCAGCTTTGGGTTTCTACCAAGAGAACTAGTTCAGCAGAAAAACTGTGTTCTTAGATCAAATCAGAAGTGAGATGAGCCCTAGGCAGAGAAGATTCCTGAAACATGCACTGAGTGGACAAGAGAATTCCCCAGACTCCTCAGTCCTGAGTCCCATGGCCATCTCGACTGTGTCTTTTGGAATCTAATCTCCATTTTCTTCTTTAAAAAGGAGGCTGGGGCATTTCTGTTCATTTCGTTATTAATATACATATTAATTTATTGAAAAATGTATATATGCAGGGACTCAACCTAGAGCTTTGTGCATGCTTGCCAAATGTCCACAGAGACACAGCCCAACCCTTCTTGACAACTTCATAGACTCATGCAAAAATATGGCCTCTGTCTTCCTAGAACTCATGGCACACTTCTAAATAATCTGAAATAAAATTAACTGCTTAATTATATGCTTGTTTGTTTTTTATTATAGCAATTATGCAACTCATACTTCTAAACAAGATAAACTGCTTAGATTAAATGCTTGTTTTTTTGTTACAGCAATTACTTTATTGTCTGTCACTCTTTGCCTCTCTGGTCCTTGGTCTAAAGGCTTTGTTGTATAAAGAACTTTTCTCAACAGTGGTGACTATGTCTTTTTGTCTTGGTTTAACCGAAAAATTGCCTGGATTATCCTAAATGCTTGCAAAATACTTGTGGGACATGAAGTGAATGCTTACCCAGTATAAATCAATTATCATCAACTAGCAGATTTATACAATTGGCATCTAAGCTCTCCCTCTTTGATGTTACATATAACTACCAGCTTCATGAATTTGTTTTTCAATTTTTTTGCAAACACAGAAAGAGAGAGAGGAGAGAGAGACAGACAGAGAGACAGAGAGAGATTGAGACAGAGAGAGTGGGCAGACCAGGGCCTCCAACTGCTGCAAACAAACTCCAGATATATGTGTGCCACCTTTTGCATCTGGCTTTTCGTGGGTACTGGGGAATCAAACCTGAGTTGTAAAGCTTTGCAGGCAAGAGCCTTAACCACTGAGAAATCTCTCCAGCCTATGAATTCTTTTTTTGTTTTTCTTAAACTTTTTATTGATAGCTTCCATAATTATCCACCATAAACTATTGATTCCCTCCCCACCCTCCCCCATATCGCTTCCCCCATCTCAATTAGTCTCTGTTTTGTTTTGGAGTCATCACTTTATGTATAGGTGTTATCAGACATTGTGAGGTCATAAATATCAAGGCCATTTTGTGTCTGGAAGTTTTCATTGTAAGCAGTCCTCCCCTTCCTTTGGCTCTTACAATCTTTCCACCACCTCTTCTGCAATAGACCCTGAGCCTCCTGAAGTGTGATAGAGATGTCCCGGTGCTGAACACTCCACTGTCACTTCTCATCACTATGGTGTCTTTTACATTATCCCAGTCAGCCCATGAATTCTTTAAGAGTGTTTGTTATTTTCTCTCTATTGTCATAGTGTATCTCTTGTAAAAATGTTCAGAGCTTCCTAACTAACTACCCCATCGTTAATTTTCTCCATCAGCCTCCACCAACCCTGTCCCTTCAAATCTGTTCTATACAAGAAGGTTGATTTAACTTCTCAATACACATCTGATCACATAATTACCATCAAGACTCCAAATAGAAATCACTGTTTTCTGGGAGGGAAAACAAGTCCACACTCCTAACACAGATATTTTTTGTCACAATTTATCATTTTTATCTGTATAACCCTGATTATTAACGTAATTCTTTATGTGATATAGGGTGATATTTTTGCCAGATTTATAGGTTGTGAATTGAACAAATTGGGATATCTAGTCTGTCCACAATCACAAACATTTATCATTTCTTTGTGAGAACACTCAAAAACTCTCTATTTCTAACTATATGATAGAAGACTGTTTACTATAATCACTTGGAAATATCAGAACATATTCCTCTTATCCAACTGTGACTTGTTATCCATTAAACAGTCTCTTCCCTTCCTCTCACTCCTTTCCTCCCACCTCTCTCCCTTCCCCCTCCCCCACCCTTTTCTTACCTCTCTCCCTTCCCCTGCTCTCCCTAGTCTCTGAGAAATGCTGTTCTGCTCTGTAGTTTTATGAGTTGATTTGCTTGGGGGGTGGGGAGGGGGGAGCGAGTCCACATTTGAATTTGAAACCATGTAGTATTTATCTTTTTGTATTTTTAATGTTAATAATTAGAAACACTGTATGAACAAGTCCTGTGTTGATATCTCCATTTCCCACCTCCCTGCCCCTGACCCACTGAGGACCCTCTGTGGGATTGCTAGAACCCTCCGTGTGCATCAGGGTTATGAATTGTACAAGCAGTAGCCAATTATTTTGTGTCACTGTTGATGGGGCCATGTCTCTGGATATTCTCCCCCACCATGGCTCTTACAATCTTTCTGCCCCCTCTTCCGAAAAGTTCCCTGAGCCATGATGGGTGAGTTTTAAGTCTGCTTTACTTTTGAGCTCTGAAGAGTCTCTGGGTTTCTGCTTTGAACTATTATGGGTATCCTTGGTGTCTGCCTCCATAACCCTGTCATAGGTTATCTGACTTGCTGTTGGACTAGCTCTTTTTGCTCATCTTGGCACTTCCTCAAAGGTTTCATTTGGGCCCTAGATGATGAGTTAAGAGTGGTTCATCTCCTGCCTGGGTGTCAGCCATCATCTCAGGTCCTGTTGGTAGAAATGTGCTGTCCATGGTTCTCATAACTTCTGAAAAATACAAACAGAATTTCCATGTGCTTGGTGACTGTGTGGAGGGAAGGAATATAGTAGCTTCAAAATGAGAGCTAATCACAAGAAAGACCAAGGCATAATTTGATGGATGGGATTGTCAGCCCCACCACCCTTGTGGAGCACACGCAGATATGCATATGTACACTCAATCAAAAGCTATGATTTGGGCTGGAGAGATGGCTCAGCAGTTAAGGTGCTTGCCTGCAAAACCTGACTGCCTGGGTCAGATGTACAAAGCAGCTCATGCATCTGGAGTTCCTTTGCAATGACTAGAGGCCCTGGTGTGTCCATTCTTTCTCTCTCTGTGTCTCTCTTCTCTCTCTCTCTTTTTTTTTTTTTTTTAGTTTTTCGAGGTAGGGTCTCACTCTAGCCCAGGCTGACCTGGAATTCACTATGTCATCTCAGGGTGGCCTTGAACTCATGGTGATCCTCCTACCTCTGCCTCCCGAGTACTGGGATTAAAGGCGTGCGCCACCACGCCCGGCTTCTTCTCTCTCTTTTTGTGTGCAAATAAATAAATTAATAAAAATATTTTTAAAGCTATTGTTTTAAAAAATGCTATTATTCAATTCAGTCAGCTCAGCATGATGATGGATAACTTGAACTCCAGAACACAGGAGATGGAGGCAGGAGGACCATAAGCACCAGGCCAGTCTGAACTATATAGTAAAACCTTGTTTCAAACGCTCTGTTACGATTCATTGATGGATTATTTATTGTGCAATAGAGGAGAGAATTTTGAATGTACTCATAATTTTAAAATAGTAAGAGTTTAAGGTAATGGCTATGTTAGTTTCCCTAAGTTTATGATGATTCAATATGTACATGAATCAAAATGTCACATTGTACCTCATAATGGGCACAGATATTATGTCAATAAAAAATTTAAACTTGCCAGGCATACTGGTGCATGCTTTTAATCCCAGCACTTGGGAGGCAGAGGATCACCATGAGTTTGAGGCCACCCTGAGACTCCATAGTGAAGTCCAGGTCATCCTGAGCTAAAGCAAGACTGTATCTCAAAAAAAAAAGTTACTTAAAAAAATGAAGTTTTCATATTTTATTTAGAATATTTCATCTTTCTTACTACAAATTCTATAATACAGATGTGAATGTATTTTAGTATTTAAGGAGGAAATAATTTATTTTTTAATCTTTTTATTTGTTTTCAAGCAGAGGGAGAAGACATACAGAGAGAATGGGCATGCCAGGGCCTCCAGCTACTGCAAACAAACTCCAGATGCATGCACCTATGTGCACGTGGCCTTATGTGGGTACTGGGGGTTCCAACCTGGGTCATTAGGCTTTGCAGACAAGCACCTTAACTACTGAGCAATCTCTCTAGCCCAATAATTTACTTTTATTATAAGGAACAAAAAGGGGAAAATATAAACAGCCAACCACTTGTCATTGCTCCAGTTGAAATCAGCATGCATGAATAATTAGAACTAGAAATAAGCCACCTAGTGGTACTGATTATTAAGTTAGTTAATTGACTTAATTATGGCATTAAACAAACAATACTTTCTGTGTAATTTGATTAAAGCTTTGTTATTTGCAGTCCAAATCATCATTGCCCACAGAGCGCTTAAAGACATCACTCATTTCTTCACTTAAAGGTGAGAACTAAGACTGTTACAGCTACATAACTGAGGAACCAAGCTGCCTGGAGAAGGAGGGGGAGAACTGAGTGCTTCTTATTCTCCATGCATAGTGCCTAGACAACACAGAGACAACACAGAGAGAGAGAGAGAGAGAGAGAGAGAGAGAGAGACTCTAAAATGTTTGCAGAAGACTCATGAGTACAGTTACTCAGCACTTTTATTTTTGCTTAAAAAAAACCTAACCAAAAAATGTCTCTCAGAAATCCAGATGTTCCCTCTGCCTCACTGAACTTTCCCCATCGCTTGAGCTAAGACTATTGTCTTCACCCCACTCAATCTTAATCTGCTTGTTGGCTATTTCTAGCCAGTGATCCTAGAGCTCAAAGTCCCCCTCTGCCCTCCTCGCCCTCTTGTCTTCTGGTGCTCAAGTGTCTCTTGATTCCTGAGCCTGGAGGAAACCTTCTTTCTGAAGCTCCTTCTTTGAGTATCCTGGGATGTGCTCAGCTCCTTGTAAGCCTAGCCAAGTGGAAAGCACACACTCATGAGTCTCCCGCCTCCAACCTCCTAACACCTTGGCTCTCAGGTGTGATCGGTGTCTCTCCTTTCCTAGCACAGTCCTGACTAGCATGCATCGCTCTCCCCTCATTGCAAGCTCTCCGAATTAAAGACTATTTCTAATTATCATGGTGGTCCTAAAACTTAGAACAAGGCTGGGAGTTGGCTAAGTGGTTAAAGGTGCTTGCTTGCTTGCTTGCAAAGCCTGTGGGCCTGGGTTTGATTCCCCAGAACCCATATAAAGCCAGATGCACAAAATGGCACGTGTGTCTGGTATTTGATTGCAGCAGCGAGAGGACCTGCCCTGCCCATTCTCTCTCCCACCCCCTCTTTCTCCTACGCCCTCAATAAATACAAACTATTTTGGAGACTAGGAAGATACGGATCAGTAGTCAAAGGCATTTGTTTGTAAAGTCGGCTGCACAGATTCACTTCCCCAGTGCCCTTGTAAAGCCAGATGCTCAAAATGGAGCATCTGGAGTATGTTGGCCATGACAAGAGGCCCTGGTACGCCTCTTTCTCTCTCTCTCTCTTTCTCTCTCTCTCTCTCTCTCAAATAAATAAAAACATTTTTCAAAAAGAATTAGGACAAAGAAAGAATAACACAAACCAGACGATATAAATGTTGAATTATGAATGAAAATGCATAATGAAACACAGTTGTCTTCCTGAGAGCACATTCCATCCCTTGCTTTTCCAAGTGTGGTAAAGGCTTGTCCTAAATCATTCCTGTCCTAAGTCATGTATTGTTGAACTGCTGAAGATTTATGGAGTCCCAGCTCCATGGGTGTCCTTTGCGTCCTTTTCTGTCCTTTTCCTCAGGAACTCTGAGAATAACTGCCAACCAGCAACTGTGAGAGGCATCCTTGTTTAGTCCACGGTGTAAAATAAACAGAAAGAAGCACAAACAGGTTGGAGAGCAGTTCCTCTACTAACACCTACAGCACAGAGGCAGCTACAGGATCTTCACAAAATCCAAGAAATCATAAGAACAAATATTCCTTCCATTTTATAGCAGCAGGCTTACATGAGCACAGGTTCATCTCATACCAAGGGTCTATAAGGAGAATCTTCTAAGCTCATGTCCAACTATTCCAACTTGGCACAGTTCTCAGACATCTCTATTTTTAGACTTCTAGAAGTCCAGCTCAGTGTCTTTCTTCAGACAATGATCTGAAGCCCAGATGTCATCCAGATGTTAGTGAGTTGACTCTGCTCTTTTGAAAAGGTGCCATGGGCCCTGGCACAGCCCTTAAACTGAGCCTCACTGTGAGCCATACGGCTCAGACAGGCTTAAGTTCTCATTCCTTGGCAGCCTAGGATCCCATACCAGGTTTAAACTAACCATAAGTCTCACAAGACTAAACAATATGCTAAGCTTCCATTTCTAATCTGCAAATATTAAGTTATAGTTTTAAATCATGAGTTATGAGGGAGAAATTGAACATGATGGCTAGTGCAAAGTCAAGATTTCCTTATCCATCTATACTAAAGGAGTCATAATATATAAACATACACTTTCCTGTGGATAGGAAGGAGAGTGGGAAGGTGAAGTAAGGACTATTACATCCAACAAGGCAAGAGGTGGCTGGCTTGCCTACCATGTGCAAGGCCCTGGGTGTGATCCTCCCAAAAAAGTAGAAAGCAACAAGACAAGCCTATTAAAGAGTACTTGGGATAGAAAGATGCAAAACAGCTGACAGGGGCCCATGCAAAGTAGCAATGACAAGAATGTCCAGTAGAACAGCAGAGGAGGCCTCAAGGTTCGGAGGTCCTGTCACTGCCTGGGGCTGTGACAGACTTCACCCAGAGCCAGTGCTCAAGTGTAGATGAAAGGACAGCTTTTGAAAACCAGTTATATCGGGGTCTCAGGGAAACTGACCAGCAGAGAAGGAAGTGTATTGGCTTGACCCCAGCAACAGGGCAGTGCAGTGATTTGAAACACAAGTTATAGGGAAAGAGAGACCCTGGAGTTCCATGTCAGCACTGTGACTTACTAATAGGTCAATTACTGCAAACCTGTTTTGTAACCTCTATAAACTTCAACCATAAAGTAGGGCTGATTATAGTGGCTGCCTCAAAAGGTTGTTTTCAGAATTAAATGAGATGAAACACACAAGTGTTTTTAGCATGGCAACTTACACAGTTACTAATTGTCATAACACATGTTTATGGAGCTAGCTCCTTCCCAGTGCATGTTATGCGTTATTATCCAGGAAATGAAACGTATCTGGGTAATGTGACTGTATTTTATCCCTTAGCAGGAAGGACCCCTGGAGATGTCTAAACGGAAGAGTGGCAGAGTGGACATTGGGTGACAAAGAGGTTCTGCAGGCAGAAGAGTTCTAAGGAGGGTACTCAGGCAAGAGACTATAAATGACAAGTTAGAACAGTAGTAAGTGGGAGAGAGGAGATCTGCCCCAGGGAAGCTCGTGAGGACCCAATAAACAGGACATGGGGCATGGTGCTCAGCCAGTGTGTGGTGGCAGAGGGTGGTGAAGGAGAGTCTGAAGACAGCACTGGATTTCTGGGACGAACAAGACCAGGTCTTGACTACTGTGAGCTCGGATGGCCTTGATGTTTTTGAAGGGATTTCCCAGTGGTCAGATCAACTGGTCTGTGGGCCCAGAGCTCAGAGTGAAAATGAACAGAGCCAATAAATTTTGGTGAAAACCTAAGTTGTGAGTGAAGGAGTTACTGAAGTGAAAGAAGCAGGTAGGGAGGATCCTGTGCACCTCAGCATACAAGCAATTGATGAGGGAAAGGTGTCCATAAAGAATATAACTGTGGGGAAAAAGACAATTAAAATACTGAAGAGCAGGTGCTGCTCATCCACTATGAAAGTTGCTGTGGTGATTCCTTAACAAACTAAAAATAGGAGGGGGCAAGAATGCCCAGCGGTTAAAGCTGCTTGCTTGCAAAGCCTGCCAGCCTAGGGTAAATTGACCTGCACCCTGGAAAGCTGAGTACAAAGCTGCTGTGGTTCTGATGCACTACAACAATGAAGGGTAGAGCCAGGACAGTCAGAAGCTCAGGAGCCAGCTAGTCTCATATTCTCCTGCAGTCTAACAGTTTGCAGCAGCAAGAGACC
>PVHP010054965.1:0-10300 GCA_004024765.1 Zapus hudsonius | reverse complement strand
TTTTTCTGGAACCCCATTGGTCAAGGGCTCTGCATTTCTTACTTAAATTCTGGACTTCCTCATTTCTGGGGTCCCTTCTCAAGGGCTCATTTTCAAGCAGAGATACAGAGGGGGGGAGGGAGGAGAGGGGAGAGGACACCAGGGCCACCACCTTGTGGGTCTGGCTTATGTGGGTGTTGGGGAATTGAACCCAGGGCTTTAGGCACTGGAGGCAAGTGCCTTAACCGCTGAGCCATCTCTCCAGCCCTCTCCTGGCTTTTTTAAGGTACAGTCTGCGTAACCCAGACAGGCCTCAAATTTGCAGCAGTCCTCCTGCCTCAGCCTCCCAAGTGCTGGGATGATAGGTGGCTTTGCACACTCTGGGCAAGTGCTGTATCCCCTAAGCTATACCCTAGTACCTTCAGATCTTAAGATTTTTACCTGCAGAGAAGAAGCAGCTTTCCGTGTGAGATTGCAGCAGTTATAGTACCCACTGACTTCACCCCAGCCACAGGGATTCATTGGATTGATAATGGCTGGTGTCAAAGTTGGCTCTAGACTTACATGCAGGCTGCACCCACCAGTACACTCCACACTGTCCCCAAGAGTCACTGATCTCGGCCTTCCCTCACAACCTTGCGAATCCTGGAGTTTCAGCTCTTCACAGAATCTACCCACTTTCCTCTCTCCCAATCCCCACCAGCCTGGACCTTGAGGTCTTGACAAGAATGTTCCTTCCTTGGGGCTGGCACTGCTGCTTAGATACCTGCATCTCCTCTCCAAAGCCTTGGTACTGTTCCTGCTTCTGCCTGGAAATCTCCCTGTCATCTTTCTAGCTTTTGCCTGAGTGTTCCTTGTCAGCCCCCTTAGGATGCCACCTTCTAGCCTACTCCACACCCACTGCTCTCACCAGGCATCAGTGTGTCAGGCCAGTACACTCCAGACTGGGAGTACAGCAGCCCAAGGAACCCTTAGATGCAGCGCCTATCTGGCTCACAGGAGACTGGAAGAGTGTTGAGTCTGAGGCCTCTTAGGGAAGATGCTTTAGGGCACTCACTGTAGGACTTGATGTTAATCCAGGGGACCACGAACACCCTGTGCCCTGTGGGGAGTTGGCAGGGCCTCTTCATACAGTCATCCTGTGTGCCATGTGAGCTGGTGATGGCTCATGGCTGTCTTTGAGAGCTGGGCTCTCACCAGTTGCATAACTTATTCGTCCTGCCACAGAGGGACTGGTAAGGTCAGAAGAGCATCTCTGGCCACTGCCTCTCAGTGCCCATGGAAAGGCCTTGACCTTTAGTGGCAGGGTTTGCAGGTAACCTATGGTTCCTGGGCATAGCTCTGCTAACAGGTAACACTGTCTTAAGCGCTTGTCTTGTCTTTGCCCTCAGAGCTGCCTGGAGTTCAGCCTCAGGATTCAGGAGTTCATTGAGCTTGTCCGGCAAAACAAGCGCCTGGATGCTGTGAGGTAGGACATCAAGCCACACACACGATTTCATATGGGCAGGACATTCAGCTGCTGCTCCTCAAGTTTGCTTGAGCTGCTGCTCAAGTTTGGAGAGGGAAACATGGGTGTTTGAGGGACTTCTAGGCTGATGCCCCAGCTCTGCTTGCCTACTGTGTATCTCACTGCATGAACCAGGGGTTGTAGTTCTGCATTGCTGGATGAGCATCCAAACTTCCAAGCTTACAGTTCCAGGGGAAGTTCCATCAATGGCGGGAGAAGCTGCTTACTGCCATAGATCCAAGCAGAGAGAAACAACTGCAGCAAAACACCAGCACCAACACACACAAACCCACCAAAGCAGATTGCTCTCTACACCTTTGGGCTGGAATCAGATCAAAGTGCCAAGGGCTTCATGTCACAGGTAGACCCTGGTGAGGTTGGCCCTTAGTCAGTTCAAAGGTTCTTGGTCTACTTTAGAGTTTCCTTTGTGGCCATCCAGGAGAACGCTTACACTAGAAAGCGTGCATGAGGGCTTTCTGCAGGCACATTTGCGGCCTGTCTCTGACCCCCAGAGTAAGGAAACCACGTCTGGCTGCCCACAAGACTTCTGCCTGGCCACTGGGTCTAAGGTTGAGATCAGTTGTCAGGCCTGCTCAGCCTATGCAGTGTCCACAGAGAAGGGTGCCATGTGCCCATTCCCACTCCCCCCCCCCCCCCCCAAATATCAGTTGCCTTTAGTCAGTCTCAGGAAACCTTCCTTGTGCCTGCACTGGTGCTGGCAATGCATGCCATAGCTGATGGCAGTGGCTTCTGTAGCCAGGGTTCTGTCCAGTTAGTCCTGGAGCTGTGAGCAAGATGTGTCTCCCAAAAAAGCCTGAATGGGGTGCAGGGGAGTCCTTCCAGGGCCAAGGGCAGGAACAGGATCTCAGTAAAGTAGTGGGTTCTGGGGGTTGCAGATGTATGGCCAGTCCTCCTGGTCAGGTTCTCCTTTGGTCCCCAGGGCCTGCCTATGCTAGGTGTGCCATCCTCAAGAGGGTAGTTCCTAGTCTGTCTTCCTTTGTTGCCCATGAGCCAGCCAAGTGCTCTGCTATAGGCTGCTGGGCCTGAGGGTGGTGTTGCACCCCCACCACAGCCAAACTGACCCTGGTGTAGTTGTGGCAGGCACTGCATGCTCCGAGTTGCTGCTCTGAGGTGCATGTGTGTTCTGGGGGCAGCACGTGAAGTGCTGTCCTGCATGCCCAGTCGGGGGCTAGTTTTTGGCATATCCAGGACTGCTGTCCTCTGGGGGAGGGGAGGAGAGGGAGAGGGGGAGGGGGAGGCATTTGGAGCCTCACATGTCTGGCCTGTGTCTGCCCAGTGTTTTGGGTGAGGAATCCCCCGACACAGAGCTCTGGTGGCTGTTGCTTTCTGTGGTAGTCATCTGACAGGCTCGGGTATTTCAGTCTCCAAGAGTCTCATGGTTTTGTTCTCTAAGACAGTGTGATGATTAGAACATGCTAGCAGAAGCATGTGGTGTGAAATAAAGCTACTTGACCTGATAGTGGCTGGAATGCAGAGGAGCTGCTGTTATGCTGCTGTTCCTTTTAGAGCAACCCCAGTGACCTCTCAGTAGGCTCCACCAGTTCAAGCTTCCAGCATCTCCAAGTAGTAGCTTATGCTGGGGACCAAACCTCTAATCTGTGACCTTTGGGGCACATTGAAGATCCAACCCATAGCACATGGTTTGTTTCTTGCACTGCTTGTGAGGTTCACTAAGGCAAAGTCAGCTACTTGGGATGAGGATGCCAGTCCTAATGGTCCTGAGCCTGTTGCTGGCCTCTGTGCTGCTGTCTCACTGGGCATACAGCCATGCAGACTCTGTTAGGTGTGCCCTAAGCCCAGGCATGCCTCTCACTGCCCCCCTCTCTCTTGCCGTCCCTCGGGGACTGCTTGGTTACTTCCCATGCCAGCTTGGTTCTCTGTCCAGACACCATGCTCCCACCTAAGGCACCTCAAGTGCCTGGGATGTTTTTTCTAATGAAAAACTCCATTTCTTCCAGTACCTGCGTTTCTGACACAGCATGGAGCTGACCGGCATGGGGACTTGGGACCATGGGTTCTGCTATGTCACTGGCCCCTAGAAAGAGGGGCTGGATCTACAGGAGGGGGCTCAAGGTGTAGAGGATGTGGTAGGCCCTATGGGAGCTCTTGGGAAGATGTATGGGCCTGAGGCCCTTGAGGTGAGTGGCTCACAGGAGAGGCCATGCCCCTCTTCATCTGGCTGCATAGCCATTTCAGGCAGATCAGGCTCTGGTAGGAGCCAGGTGTGTATGTGTCTGTGTCACACGAATGACCAGTGTGTGTGTGCTTGCTATTGATAGGCCAGGTGGGTGTCCAGTCGTGGTGTTCATAGGGCCAGAGTGTGTAGTGTGTGTGTGGGACAGGGTCAGTTAAGAAGGCTGGGCCGAGGGGTGAGGGAATGAGCATCCCGGGCAACTGGGGTCACTTGAGAATTCAAGTGGCTACTCGAGCTCAGTTCCCACTGCTATGGTCCCCTCACGCCCCACCCAGCAGAGCTTCTGGGATAGGGTTCCCTTGTGCCAGACTCTGAAACAACTATCAGCACAGGTCTTAAAAGTTGGAAATGCTAGCCTAAGCGTGCCAAAATGTTTTTTTAGACATGCAAGAAAGCACTTCAGTCAGGCTGAAGGGAGCCAGCTGGATGAGGTCCGCCAGGTCATGGGCATGTTGGCCTTCCCACCAGACACACACATCTCCCCATACAAGGTAATGTCTGTGATCCTGTCCTCTAGGTTCCTGCTGGTCCTCGGGGGAAGGGTCCTATGGGGTGGGTTAGAGGGTGTTGGCCAGCTCCTGAGGGTCTGTCTATTGTCACTTCCAGCCTGACATGAGAGGATCCATCCTTCACATGGTCCTTTCCACCAGCTGTACCTCTTCTGCTTTACTCCATCTGGCTAGTGAGAGGTTTGGGTCAGAAGCCTGGCCAGTACAAGCTCAGTTCTGCCCCCACCCGTCCCACTGATCTCTGTCTTTTCTTCCTGTCGTCCTTCCGTCCTGTGTCAGTAGTCTGTCTCCTGCATTGCCATTGCAGTCCTCCTTACTTTTCTTCTAAGGTCAAAGTTCTGGATCTCGGAGGTGCTGGCAGGCCTTAGTGGTGGACTACCCATCCTTGGCTGGGCCTGATCTCTTGTCTCAGTGCTGGCACCAGACCCCCTGCCTTGTCTGCTGCTCTTAGTTCCCTGTTCTCTGACCTGTGGTGTGAGAGTGGCAAGGGAGGGATGTGACCAAATGTCATTGCTCTCCGGAGCCCATCGTGCAAGGGCCACTGTTCTAGCCCTGAGTGAGGGGCCTGTGGCTTTCTTCCCTGTTCAGCAGAGCCTCAGCACAGAGCTAACATGTCAGTTTCGAGAAAGGCATAAGGTACAGGTCTTGCTCACGGAATTAGAAAGTTTATTTACTGAGCCTTGAGGCTGGTCTGTATTAAAGGCTGGCATGTCTGCCTTGCATTCCCCCCTCCCCCATGTTGCCAGCATGCCCTGGGCAAACCAGACCAGCACCTTCTTGAGACTGCTAGATAGACCCTGGCCCTAGTGAACCCACATCCTCTGAGCTGTGGAGCATCTTAAAGCAAAATGCCATCAGGCCAGAAACTCAGGCATGAATCTTAAGTTTCTCTTCCTTGAACTACAGAGTTTTGTTTGGGGCTGAGAGGTTTGAGTTAGAACATCTCCATCTCCCTGGAGGGCGTCATGGTGCAGGAGGAGTAAGGCATGGCCTGCTGTTCCATTTTTTTCAAGCACAGGGAAAGACCTACTTGGGCATCAAGACTGGCAAGGTGACAGACAACCCTTCTTTTGTGTTATCAGTAACAAAAGTTGGTGACATGAAGTAGAAAGACCGAGATCACATGGGAGACCCTTGGATTGGGGACAACAAACTGACAGAAGACTCTTAGCTGGGCATGGTGGCTCATGCCTTTTATTCCCACACTTGGGAGGTGAGGTAGGAGTGTCACCATGAGGTCAAGGCCAGCACGGGCTACAGAGTGAGACCCTGCCTCAAAAAAAAGCGGCTGGGCTTGGTGGGGGACGCCTTTAATCCCAGAGGTAGGCAGATCACCATGAATTTGAGGTCAGCCTGACACTACATAGTGAATTCCAGGTCAGCCTGAGCTAGAGCAAGACCCTACCTCGAAAAAACAAACAAAAAAAGCTGGGTATATTAGTGCACACCTTTAATCCCAGCACTCAAGAAGCTGAGATAGGATGATTGCTGTGAGTTTGAGGCCAGCCTGGGCTACAGAGTAAGTTCCAGGCCTGTCTAGGCTAAAGTGAGACTACCTCAGGGAAAAAAAGAAACTCCCTTAGTCCTTTTCTTATGAAGGCCACAGGATGCATATGAACAGGGAATGTTCCAGAAAGTTAAGCTAGCACTGTCCTGCAGTGATTTTTAAATCAGGGCTCTATGGTCAGCTGTCTTGGCTGGGCCTCCCAGGAACTACCCTGGGAGGATCCCAGCACCTCCGCCATGTCTTCCAGGACCTCCTCGATCCAGCACGGTGGCGGATGCTGATCCAGCAGTTCCGATATGACAACTATCGCCTTCACCAGCTGGGAAACAGCTCAGTGTTCACCCTCACCTTGCAGGCTGGGCTCTCGGCGATAAAGACACCGTATCCTCCATGCCCACCCTGTTCTCTGTCCTGAAGACAGGTGCTGAGACCCACTGCGAATATTGCACTGTGCCCCTGTCCTCTGGGTAGAGGTTGAGAGGGCCTCAGACCAGCAGCATGGTTTTCACTCTGTCTGTAGGGCCTGCATGGCCTTCGCATTTGGAACGTGCAGTGCACCTGGCATGGCTTCAGAGTCCTCTGGACCTGAGCCCTCACCGTCCGTCCAGCCAGGGCTCTTTACTTCTCATGTTGACTCGTGTTCTTGCTTGGGGTGAGGACACAGCCCTCCTTCCCTCTCAGGAGAGCACCCAAGACAGGCTTCCTCTTCCTTATTTACGTTTTGGCAAATTGTTCCAGCATGTGACCAACCTATCCCTTGAGTGGGTAATCCTTCACGTGGCTGAACCTGCCTTGCTTGTAGCTGAGGCTCAAGGCTCCTTGTTCCGGTGAACACTGGAGAGTAAGCATGTGCTTGCTTGCTGCCTGCCCTGTGTGGAAGTTGGGGCTAGGGAAGGGAACCAGCAAGGGCACTGTGGTCCCACAGGGATGATCCTGGGGGTGACAGCACCGTGGCAGCATTGTCTTCACACTGACTGTTACCCTGTGGTCTGGGTGATACCTCAGTGCCATGAGGATCCCCTGATCCCAAGCCGTGAGGGCCACAGTGCACCTGCCTCGCTGCTGAGTCACAGGCTACAGCCCTTCCTTAACCCGATGTACAGACAGTGCTACAAGGAGGATGGCAGCTCCAAGAGCCCCGACTGCCCCGTGTGTAGCCGCTCTCTGAACAAGCTGGCACAGCCCCTGCCCATGGCTCACTGTGCCAACTCCCGCCTGGTCTGCAAGATCTCCGGCGATGTGATGAATGAGAACAACCCACCCATGATGCTGCCCAATGGCTATGTCTACGGCTACAACGTGAGGGGCCCCAGTGGCCAGGGCTGGGTACCTGCATGGGTGGTGAGGGGGGACACTGACATGGGGAAAGGACCACATTGGAACAGCCTCAGGTTTGGTTTCTTTGGTGCGCTTTCAGGAAGTGAAGTGTGGGTTGTTGTGGAGTGTTTTCTCACCTTAACACATTGTCCCTGTCTTGTTTTTCAGTCTCTGCTTTCTATCCGTCAAGATGATAAAGTTGTTTGCCCAAGAACCAAAGAAGTCTTCCACTTCTCCCAAGCTGAGAAAGTGTACATCATGTAGGCCCTGCATTGCGAAGCGCATGCCCCAGGCTGGGGCTGTGGTAGGTGGGGCCACACCCTGACCTGACCCCAGCCTGCCTCAGCGTTTGTTTCTTGCGACCAAAGATCAGTGAGCAATGACAAATAACTCTTAGGAAGAGAGGAAGTGAGATTTAATGTCTGTGCTTGAGAACGTTTGATTGGTAGGGTTTTGTAACATACGTCGACTGATGCCTCTGCAAAGTTCTTGCACCTCTCAAAGGAAACTGTCTACAGCGAGACTGAACACCAGGGGGACTTCTTCACATCTCAGAAGTAGGAATCAGTTACTGCCCTGTGGTTCTCATTTCCTCTTGCCAGTGACGAGAAGGGGATCTTGAGGACAGGCTGGTCCTTCATCAGCCTGGGCGAGTTGCTGACCTTGCAGTAGCTTGTGATGCAGTGCAAGAGGCCTTTCCTGACTTCACTGTAGAGCTGCTGCCAAAGCACCAGGCACCACGCTGGGCCTCTTCCAGGCCAGGGTGTCCGTGGGCCGTGTCCCACGTGTGCAGGCTCAGTGTCTCACCTTCAGTGCCGCCTTATCTCCTGCTTTGAGAATGTATTCTTGGGAAAGCCACTGGACCAAGCTTCTGCAGAGGCCTTTGCTGCGTGGTTCCGTAGCCCTAGAGTGTAAATGCTTTTCGTTACAGAAACTGATAGCTCAGCTGGAATAAGTACTGACGGGTTTTCAGAACAATGAACGCGGTAGTTCACACAAAACCATATGTAGAGGTTTGTATCTAGCGCTTATTTTTGCATGTTGATGTTGATTAGCTAATTAACTGTAAATGTAAAGCGTGTTAATAAAATAGCTTTCTATTTCTCATTTCTCTGTGTCATTTCTAACACATTGGGTCTGTTTTGCTTGCCTTGCCAGCCAGTAGACATGTGGGGCCTGGGTTTGTCCTGCTGACGCTGGGGGTGGGGGGGTTCAGCACAGCTGGAAGCCGTGAGGCGCCTGGCCTTCGTTATGCGGATTGACATGTGGGAGGCGAATACCAGTACTGGTCCAAGAAACAGAACTTACCCCACCGTCCTCCAGGAGCCTGGCCAGTTTCCTTCTGGGGTGGGCAGGGAGGGGGGTTCTTGCAGGCTGCCTGGAGGACTTATCACCTCTGTTCCAGGACCTTTGGGACTTTTGTGGGCAGGGGCCTGGGTTTTGTTCTCTGCTCCTTAGTCCTTCAGTCCTAACTTCCTCCATGGCAACAGGGCTGGCCCTTCACTTCTGCATTTCACTAGTTCAGACCTTGTTGGAGGCAGGTGTCAGGGTCACTGCTGACCTGTGCTCCCTGGAGCCACCTCTTTCTCTTGTGTCTGTAACTTAGCACCTGTTGGCACCTCTGCACAGCCTGGGGCTATAGCCTGCCTGGTGCCTTCCTGCTCTACCCTTGGCACCAGTGAGGAGTGGCAGAAGAATGATGTCATCATTCTTCTATGATCTGCTATGCCCTCCCTCCTATAGTGGAGCTATTTCCTTTGGGTTGGACATGACCAATGCCATGTTGAGTGAGGGCAGCACAAGCGCCAGGGGTTTTAGACTTCATTTCCTTGAGGAAGGAGGACAGAGGCTCCTCCCCCTCCACAGGAGGAAAGTGAATCAGTGTTACAGATGCCCACAAGTTGCATGGCAGCCTACCCGAAGACAGGCATAGCTACCTTCCAGTCACTCATGTTGCTAATAAACTTGTTCCAACAACCTGGACTTGAACCCTTTCTATGGTCTTCTGGTGCTTTGTGAGGGATGTTTATACCTTGCCAGGAAAAGTCACTCAACACTTAAAAGCCTAAAGAGGGCCTGGCAAAAAATGAGCTGTCTGGGGGTGAGGGGAATCCTGCGGTGGCCATCTTGTCCCCTGGCATGGCCTCCTTGCTGTCATGGCATTTGTAATGGCTACTGCTTTGGGGGATAAGATGGAACTACTGAAGCAGCGCCATCCGCCCGGAGGAAAGGTGCCCTAGTCAGGGAAGAGTTAGAATGGGAAAAGGTCGTACAGGAGGCATCTTACATGTTAGCCTCTGTTTGGGCAGAAAAAGTACCTAACAGGATGGCTAAGATGGAGGCCTAAAGGGAAGGAGACACGTGGACCTGCCTGGTCACACAGAAGCAAATGTGACAAGATTTGTGTTGAGCTGGACTTGGTAGGGAAGAAATGAAATAATGTGCTTGTGACCCTCTGGGAAGTTTGTTTGTTTATTTTCCCGAGGTAGGGTCTTGCTCTAGCCCAGGCTGACCTGGAATTCACTCTGTAGTCTCAGGCTGGCCTCGCCCTCTGGGAAGTTTTAAAGACTGAGCCATAGCTGAAGAGGTGCCAGTGACAAGGAGAATCCCAGAGCTTTGAACCAAGATCTGACATGGTGGGACTCTAAGCTGGTGTGGTTAACAGGTAGGTGAGGTTCATGCAAGGTGACCAGTAACCCCTCACTCTTTAAGTTTGCTCTCTTCATAGTGTCTCAGATGAAATGGAAATTCCCACTCTTACCTGCCTATTAGTTTCTTTATTTTGAATATTTATATTTGAGAGTGAAAAAGAAGAGAGAATGTATGTTCCAGGGCCTCCAGCTCCTGCAAACAAGCTCCAGACACATGCGCCTCCCTGTGCATCTGGTTTTAGTGGGCATTGGGGAATTGAACTCAGGTCCACTTTACGGGCAAATGCCTTAACCGCTAAGCCATCTCTCCAGCACAGTTTGTCTTTTTTTAAAAAATATTTTATTTATTCATTTTCAAGCAGAGAGAGAGAGAGAGCACCAGGGCCACCACCTTGTGGTTCTGGTGTATGTGGGTCCTGGGGAATTGAACCCGGGGCCTTAGGCACTGGAGGCAAGTGCCTTAACCGCTGAGCCATCTCTCCAGCCCTTGTCTTTCTTTTTGTTAGATATTCTGCCCTTTACTTGATCCATTCTATTGGTGAAACTATTACAGTTTTTTATAAACTTTTTATTGATAGCTTCTATAATTATAGACCATAAACCATTGATTCCCTC
>PVHP010054964.1:0-10292 GCA_004024765.1 Zapus hudsonius | reverse complement strand
AAAAATTATTAGACAGCTGTTTCTAGATCTATGTTGGAGGCTTTACTGCACCCAAAACAACACACCTCTTTTATCTGAAATATCTGCTTTCTGAAGCAAGATTGATGAGGACCCTGTCAAGCTTCCTGACACAGCAAGGCCTTGCCTCATTCACTCACAGTGAAAGACGGACTCTTAAGTGTTACTTTTTTTGATGGTTTTTCCTTTCCTCTTGCATTTTAAAAAAGGAAATCTATGGGCTGGAGAGATGGCTCAGTAGTTAAGGCACTTGCCTCCAGTGCCTAAGGCTCTGGGTTCAATTCCCCAGGACCCACATAAGCCACACACATGAGGAGGTGGCCCTGGCTCTCTCCGTCTCTGTTTCTGTTTCTGTCTCTCTCAGCTTGAAAATGAATAAAAAGTATTTTTTTAAAAAAATAAAATAAATAGATAAAAGAAATTTGTGTATTTCTTTAATATTTATTTATTTGAAGAGAGAGTAATTTAGGAAGAAAAAAATGAAAGTGTGGGCCTGTAATGGACTTTTGCTTCTGCAAAAACTCCAGACTCATGACCACTTTGGATGTCGGGCTTTGTGTGGGTACTGGGGAATTGAACCCAGGCTGAGTCACCTCCCCAGATCTCCCCTTACTTATAATTTGAGGTGTTTATGGGTTTTTTTTCCCAAAAGAATAATCTAAAGGAAGGCAAAGGACTCTCTTATAGCCAGTGACAAACCTAGAACTATCAGAGCACTCAAACAGCAAATTCAGAACAGACAGAAAGAGGCCTTTGTCCCTCTGGTCCTCATCATGATCAAGGCCACAGAGAAAACCACCAGATAATAGAAGAAAACAAATATTTGTGAAGGGAAAGTCCTTCATCATTCCAGAAACCAATAACATAAGAGAAACTCATAAAAACAAAACTCAAGATTGTGCAAGACATTTGCTCCTGTGTTGGAGCCACCACTAACTGAAGCCATTCCTGGATTTTTCCAATAAAAAAGGTATCATCATTGAAAGGAGTTTGAAGGCAACTCCTAAGCATAGAGTGGTAGCAAGCACCATGAGTGACACTCATCCACAGGGTCAGAGGGAACCTCTTCCAGTCCAGCAGGGTCTCACGGGCTCAGTGACTTACTGAGGGTATGCAAGCAAGCACCTCAAGATGAGAGAGGTGTTTTAAGAGAGATCCTACTTCTCCTGGACAGCCTGCTCTAAGACCAAGGTATAAGCTCTCAGATCTAATCCTGCCTCAGCTTCCAGGGCACTGTGGGAGAACAGGCAAATCTTCCAGGCCCTCATGTCTCCTCCATGGGGAGTGGAAATGCTAAGAAGCTCTTGATGTCTGAAGTCTTGCTAAAACAATATGTCTGATGATGTACCTGTGGGCAGATGCTCACCTTTCAGAGAAGAGTTTCAAATGGCTCATCTGATCTTCAAAGGAGCCCATGACCAAAAAGTGTATGATGAAATCTGAACTAAGTAGTTTATGAGTTCTCTTCCAGATCACAATTGTTAGAGCAATTCAGTGTTCTGATTATAAAAATCAGTAAGGGGCTAGAGAGACGGCTCGAAGTTAAAGGTGCTTTCTTACAAAGCCTAATGTTCTGTGTTCGATTCCCCAGTGCCCACGGAAAGCCAGATGCACAAAGTGGAACAGGCATCTGGAGTTCATTTGCAATGTATAGTCTCCACCCCCTTTCTCTCATAAATGAAAATATTTTTAGAAAAATCAGCAAGTGCTTATCAAAGAAAGGGAATAAAGTGTATAAAATTATATCGTGTTTTTCACACCTATATTGTTTTCTTTTACTTTTTCTGTCTATAGATTCTGTTAATCAATTCTATTTTGAAATGAGGACACCCAGGGAAAAATCAATATAACTAGCACATTCTGCCAAATAAACCCATTCCTCCACAAGCTGCTTTTGTTTGGGTTCTTTCAGCGCAGCAACTAGAAAGCTGACTGCAACAGTGAGTAAGTGCCAAGCTATGAATGATTTTTAAGATGTAATAAGGACTTTCAACCCAATGTTGTGATTAATGGAGAGTCACCAAAGACTTTTGAAGATGAAAAGGGAAAAGAAAATGTACTCCAGACACCATATAGAATCTCATGAAAGGCCAAACTAAAGGTGGGGACTAAGTTAGGACATCATACCAAGAATTTAAGTAATTATGGAGAACTGAGTGCTGGAAGGCATGATTGAGAAGAAACCAGGTAGATTCCAGAGGGGAGATAGGAATATACAGATCCTCACAGTGATCTCCTGGAAAAATATCAGGATAATGTTCTAAAAGCACAACAAATTCTCTGCGCTTACCTACTCTTTGGATAAGAAAAGGCACAGCTCTCTGTGTCAGGAACAGCTAGCTCTCTGTGCCATTTTGCAAGAAACGCTTCTTAAGAGATTCACAATGCTGCAGTAGGCTGTGCTTCCCATTCAAAAATAAAACATCCAACCTTTGCTCCAAAGGAATATAAAATAAGCAGAGAGTGGAGTAGAGCATTAAGGATGATAACACACCATGGTCTTTGCCTTCATTGTAGGACAGGTTGAAACAAAATAAATAAGCCCTGAAAAATGAGACTCACGAAACAGGGAAAACAGGGCATTAAAAAATGCTTTTCTAGGCAATTTTTACATAGAAGTGCATATGAAAAGGCACAGAAACAAATATAAACATATCCAGTTTCTAAGTTGAGAAGTGATAGGCCAGGGAGAAAGAGATCAGTGAATTTCACTGGGCCAGGCTCCCCCAGTAGGAGGAAGACCCACAAGGTATGAATTCACAGTGGAATGTGACCATCCAGGGACCAGCTTGGCTCCACATGGAAGTCAGCATCACAACTGTGCTCAGAAGATCCCAAGGAGCATGACTCAGCAATATGATCAGGAGGAGATGATGAAAGTGCGGTGGCCACTGAGGTATGGAATTCTAAGAAATACCCACAGTGCCCTGGAGATGCTCTTCTGAAGCACTTGTCATCAACCCTTACACTTACTCACTCACTGTTTTATTTTTTCCACAAAATTTTGGCTTACATTTACAAAATTTCCCTGGGCCAATGTGCACAGATGAGCTGTAAACTTTGAGAGCAGGCTTTTCCTTCAAAGTTTGTAAGTACAGCTCCCTGGAAAAAGAAAGCATTCAGAGCTACAGCTCGTAGCACGAGTCCATTACTCACCAGACAAGGGTGCCAGCCCAGAATCTGAAGGTGTTTTGTTCTCTGACCTCATGCTGATGAGGTGTAGGCTGAGCTATTACCACACAGAACCCAAGAAACAAAGTAGGGAAAGAGTGAGAATTCAGGACATAGAATGATGCTGGTTCAACCAGATTTTTGCCTGTTAGTCCAGAAGAAAAGGGAACCTATAAAAGAATCATTGCAACAAATGTGTAAAAGAATTTATGTGTTCACTAACATCCTTTAAGTTATTTTATGATACTTTGGGAGAAGAAAATATGTCATTCAACCCAGTTTTAAAATACACACACACACATTATATTCCATTATAAGAAGCTGAAGATGAACAGAGAAGTTACCACCTGGAATATTATTCGTGCATTTCTCCCATTTGCACCTCTCCCTGACTGATTTGCTCTGACAGACTCATTCCTTCACATGACTGGGAATTGTATTTATTAATATTCATTGGATACAGGCTATAATATAGATACAAGGTTTGATGCTAAGAACACAGGGAACTAGCTAATCCCTATCTGGAAGGAGTTGAGGCACAGACACGAAAAGAGGGAATTCAGTGTTGATTAATTGCAGCCCTAGGGATGGTGAGAGGGTATGTCACTCAGCCTTGAGGGAGGTGGGATCAAGGAAGGCATCTGTTCGGAGTTAGTATCTTGACAAAAAGAAGGATTAGGGACATGGGGGAATGGAAAGATACTAGAAGCGGAAGCATCACCTCTTCAAAAGTTTGAATCCTTCAGAGAAAATGTGGCATATAAAAAGAATGCATTCCAGTTCAGGGTGGAAAGATATTTCTGGTAAGGTGAATGTCATGGTTTGATCCAGGTGTCCCCCACAAACGAATGAATGTGTTTTGAATAATCGATTCTCAGCTGATGGCAGTTTGGGTTTTACAACCTCACTGGAGCTGTGTTGTTAGGGGCGGGCTTATGGGGTTATAAGCCAGCATCCCCTTGCCAGTGTTTGGCACACCTTCCTGTCGCTGTTTGCAGTGCTGTGGCGGAGGTGATGTCCACCCCTCTGCTCATGCCATCATTTTCCCTGCCAGGATGGAGTCTCCCCTCGAGTCCGTAAGCCAAATAAACCCATTCCTCCACAAGCCGCTTTTGTTTGGGTTCTTTCTGTGCAGCAACTAGAAAGCTGACTGCAACAGTGAGTAAGTGCCAAGCTATGAATGATTTTTAAGATGTAATAAGGACTTTCAACCCAATGTTGTGATTAATGGAGAGTCACCAAAGACTTTTGAAGATGAAAAGGGAAAAGATAATGTACTCCAGACACCATATAGAATCTCATGAAAGGCCAAACTAAAGGTGGGGACTGAGTTAGGACATCATACCAAGAACTTAAGTAATTATGGAGAACTGAGTGCTGGAAGGCATGATTGAGAAGAAACCAGGTAGATTCCAGAGGGGAGATAGGAATATACAGATCCTCACAATGATCTCCTTTGAGGTAGAAAAAAAAGGGAAATAGTGAAAAGGATCCCTAAGGTACTTTCACCAAGATTGAAAAGGCAGGAAGAAATGAAGTTTTGGTAGGAATGAGTTCTATGATGGCATACTGAGTTCTGAAGTGACCTTAAGAAATCTAAGGATGGCTGGAGAGATAGCTGAGCTGTTAAGCCACTTGCCTACAAAGCCTAAAGACCCAGGTTCAATTCCCCAGTACCCGTGTAAAATAAAGCCAGATGCACAAAGGGGTGCATGCATCTGGAGTTTGTTTGCAGTGGCTGAAGTCCCTAGTAAGTCCATTCTCTCTCTCTCTCTTTCTCTCTCTCTCTCTCTCTCTCTCTCTCTCTGCCTCTGTCTCTCTCTATTTCTCCCCTCCCCGTCCTTACAAATAAATAAGTAAATATATACATATATTTAAAAGAAATTCACTAGGCATGGTGGAATATGACTTTAATCCCAGCACTTGGGAGGCAGAGGTAAGAGGATCACTGCAAGTTCAATGCCAGCCTGGGACTACAGTTAAAGGACATAGAATAATGCTAAAGTGAGACAATACCTCAGAAAAAAAAGGAAGGAAGGGAGGGAGGAAGAAGAGAGAGAGGAAAGAAAGAAGGAAAGAAGAAAGAAAGAAAGAGACAGAGAGAAGGAAGGAAGGAAGGAAGGAAGGAAGGAAGGAAGGAAGAAAGAAAGAAAGAAAGAAAGAAAGAAAGAAAGAAAGAAAGAAAGAGAGAGAGAGAAGGAAGGAAGGAAGGAAGAAAGAAAGAGACAGAGAGAAGGAAGGAAGGAAGAAAGAAAGAAAGAAAAAAGAAAGAAAGAAAGAAAGAAAAAAGAAAGAAAAAAGAAAGAGAGAGAGACAGAGAGAAGGAAGAAAGGAAGGAAGGAAGGAAGGAAGGAAGGAAGGAAGGAAGAAAGAAAGAAAGAAAGAAAGAAAGAAAGAAAGAAAGAAAGAAAGAAAGAAAGAAAGAAAGAAAGAAAGAAAGAAAGAAAGAAAGAAAGAAAGAAAGAAAGAAAGAAAGAAAGAAAGAAAGAAAGAAAGAACGAAAGAAAGAAAGAGACAGAGAGAAGGAAGGAAGGAAGAAAGAAAGGAAGGAAGGAACAGAGGGAGGGAGGAAGGAAGGGAAGGGAAAGGAAGGAGAAGGAAGGGGAAGAAGGGGAAGAGAAAGCTAAGGAAAGCTGTCCTTTAAATGACTGGCCATCAAGAGATCTGGCCTGAACACGAACTTAGCCAGCCATGAATGCTCCTTGACAGCACTGGAGTGGGTGAGTGTGCCTTCACAGAAAATGAAACAAGGAGTAAAACTCGAGATATTTGTCTCAGAGCACTGCCTTCAATAAAGATGGTGAGAAGATACGCGTTCCCTGAAGAAACAGGAGTCTAGGGGTAAAGAGGAACTCGATGAAGATAGAATATTCAACACTGGTTGTGAAAAATAATGAATAAAATTTTCACAAATTGGGATTCTCGGGCAACCAAGGAGCAACTTAGGATGAGTGTTCATTACTTTAAAGAGAATAAAATGTGTGCCTTTCAATAACTCTGTAGCTCAAGTACAGAAAACCTCAGAGCTTCCACTCAAGTTTCACAGGCTATTAGCAGTCTACAGAAAATAGTCTACACTAGTTATCCGCCAATCCTGACTTCTTTTCCAGGTTGGGACATTTTTAAAATGCAAATATATCCACATGTCTTATGGAGTCTTGTTATTCCACTTATGACCCAGAAGCCAGCCACCATGGTAATATTCTTGGGAGTTTATTAGTCTCAATGCCTTTATGTTCAAATTCCCCCAAAAGATGTATAAATACATTGCATTATTTGAGTTGCACAGCCTGGGAATCACTGGAAACATTTGTTTAAAAGATGGTTGCCAGGTCCAGGATGTGACTTGAATGTAAGCATCCTTAACATGTTTTCAAGTGCCACTGATGCCTAGCACACTATTTTGAAAATTTCTTTCAAAAGCAATTAAATCAGATTCTCCCTGGATAGGACCCAGGCGCAAGTATATGTTAAAGTTCTCTAAGTGATTCCCATTTGCAACCAGATATTTTTATGGCCCTGATTACATAAATAAGAAAATGAATATGAAAAGCAATTGAGCTATCCTCTAAATACGATCTTAAATTCATGACTAAACTATTCTTTAACATGAGATGCATTCTGATTAATCAACAGCAAAAGAGAAATACTGCTGCGTCCTTAGTGACTCATCCAGAGAAATGTTTAGTTGTGGCTGAAAAACAAAATACAGTATTAAATAACCATTATCATAATCATCGCAGTAACCATCAACTCCATTGATGAACTTCATTTTCTGGTGATTTAATTGGGTATTAGCATTCTGAAGGATACAAAATGTTTCTGTTTTAATTAATTTTTTGTCACAATTTGGGCACAGGGTTCGTGCCCGGAATACCAACACTCAGGAAGCTGAGGTAAGAATGAAGCCATGGGATCCAGGCTGGCTACTTTGTTTCAGGAGAGCTTGAGAACCTGTTTCATAAAACTAGATGGATAATAGGTAACAGATAAATGATATGTGCATAGATATAGAGAGATACATAGAGACATGCAGTCATAGATGGTAGATAGACAGATGATGGATAAAACAGAAGCAATGCTGTATAAAAGTTCTCTCATCAGCCTATAAAGCTCACTTCATTCTTCTCTGTCTGCTCTGATTTATTTTCACACTTTTGGTTCTTTAGGAGAGAGTTTAGGGCACTAGTTGATGCATCTTTTTTCTACTCTATACCTTTGGCACTTTAACTGTCCTCAGCCCTGCTTCAGTGGCTTAGTTTTATGCGCATTTTTACTTCACTTCAGTTCCATTTTATTCTCCCTCCTTTGCGACTTCTCTCATTGAGCCCTGGATTATTTCAGAGTATGTAAATTGTAAGTATTTGGAGATTTTCCCATTAGCTTCCTTATATTGACTTATAGTTTCAGTACAGAGAGTCAGAGGGAAAAAATGGTTTGAATTTTTTTTAGATTCCTTGAGGATTTTTTCATGGCCTATATTGACATAGGTTCAGTAAACCCTTGAGAATCGTGTGTATTGTGTGACTGGCAGAAGGAACCATCTATGAGTATAGAGTAGAGACGTCTGGGTGTCGGTTTGCTGAGTTCTGCATTTTTGGTGCCTTGCCGTGTGTTATCAGCTATCAAGGGAAGGGTGTTGAAGTTTTCAGCTGAAAATATGGATTTGTCTACTTACTTTTTCTTTCTGATTTCTCTATTCTGTTTCCAGACTGTCATCTCTGCCTTTTGCTGCTGGACACTTGGGGTTGCTAGGCCTTCTGGTATAGAGGACATTTATGATCATATAATGGCCTTCTTTGCAGGTCATTTTCTTGACTCTGATGTCTGCTGTATCATAACTGGTCATGCTTGCCTTCAATCAATGTTTTATGACATATGCTTTTTAATCTTTTTATTTTAACTTACCCGTATCATTGTACTGGATTTGAGTTTCTTATAAACAGCACATAGCTGACTCTTCCATAAGGCTAATCTCAGGTTTGGGGGTTTTGTTTTGTTTTCTTAGCTTGGGTTTGTTTTGTTTCATTACAAGGAACTTTATTACTTTCTTTTTATTGTATAAGGTTAAGGTGTTTGAAGTGATGTTTTAATATGCATATACATAGTGACATGATAAGCTAGCCATTTCAATGAAGAAAAACTGGAAGTTGTTCTCTGAAATCCACTATAGGAAAAGGATGTCTACTTTGAGTCCCAAGGCCCATAACCACTCTGCCTTCTTGGCCCTGCCTTTCAGAGTACAAATCCTTTGTGTATATGGTCTAGGGGTTTGGGCTGCATGTATTGATATGGGAATTTGGGGTGTCTTTGAGAGAACCATAGCCTTTCTTGGATTCTTGGGTGAGGAATAACTCAAAAATGATGGTGACCAGACTCTCATATTTACATAGAGCTTCCACTGAATCAGTGACCGTCCAGGCTCTTGGCTTATGAATTTCAATAAACAAAACCTACACACTGGAAGATAAATTATTTTATTATGTGATTTTATTTGAGAGCTCATAGATACAGAGGTTTAGGGAAGGAAAGAGACAGAGTTCCTATACAGAGTAGAGTTCCCAGAAATGGGAAACCCCACCTAGAAATTCACATATTGTTTTTTTTAATATTTTATTTATTCATTTTCAAGCAGAGAGATACAGGAGAGAGAGAGAGAGAGAGAGAGAGAGAGCACCAAGGCCACCACCTTGTGGGTCTGGCCTATGTGGGTCCTGGGGAATTGAACTGGGGGCCTTAGGCACTGGAGGCAAGTGCCTTAACCGCTGAACCATCTCTCCAGCCCCACATATTGTTTTTTAATATTTCATTTATTTATTTACTTGAGAAAGAGAGAGAGAGAATGGGCACAACAGTTCCTCCAGCCACTGCAAACAAACTCCAGATACCTTGTGCATCTGGATTTACCTGGGTACCAGGGAATTGAATTCCGTTCCTTCTGCTTTGCTTTGCAGACAAACACCTTGACCACTAAGCCATCTATCCAGCCCTCATGATGGGTTTTTTTGGTCTACGTGATGGGAGACTGGTCAGCTCTGTCCTGATGTCAGGAGCATGCATGTTGCCAGACTGGAAGGAAGGGAGTAATCCTTTTTTATTCCTTTGTCTTCTAAGGAAGGAAGAGATACGACCAGTCATGCTTAGTCACCTCCTCTGGTGAGGTTTTAGGAGAACTGAGATAAGAAAAATCTAACAGATTTTTCCTTACATGTTCAAGAACATTCCTCACTCTCACTTCCACACCTAAACTCATTATCAGAAGAAATGGAAAAAAAAATATGTGCTTTCCATCATCCGGGAAGAAGTCTCATTATTAATATGATAATAAATTAACAAATATAAGAAAAAGATCCTATGAAGAATGGAATTGTCTACAAACATTAAGACACTAACTGCTCCCAAACCAGAAGCCATGTTAATGGACTTAGAGGTGAATTCTTTGGGAAGCAATAGGACTGGCTGAAACCAAGATTCCCCCACAGTGCAGTGCTATCTTTATAAGAAGAAAAAGCAAGCTTTGAGCACACAAGCTTTTACCAGCATGTGCTACCTGGCCACACCATGACCCAGCAGAAAGGCCCCTGCAGACACTGAGTTCAGGCTCAATGCACTTCTTCTTTCTAGCTTCCAGAACAAAGACAGAAGTAAATTCCCTTTTCTTTAAAAAATCACTATAGTCTTCAGCTGCCCCAATAGATCACGGGCTCAGAAGGTGTCAATAGCTCTAATGTAATGGGGGTGAGATATTGTTCAAGAAACAAGCCAGGAATAGATGTCAGTGAGAATTCCAGACATCATGTGAAGCTGACCAAGCTAGACCTCCTGGCCTGAAGACATACATCAAAAGCCAAAAGCACCTGAAATCCTCAACACCCAGTGTTTGAAAACAGGATGCAACACACACAGCCTTTCAAAAATAGTCTTGTAAGAATTAAGTTGACAAACAAACATAATTTATGAGTGCCTAACTCATATTAAGGGCTCTACAAATGTTAATTATCAATGTTAATTAAAATGTGCTCACTTTCTCAAACAATGGTGTCCTGACACAATAACATAACACCTAGTATTCTTAAGTCACAGCCATCCAAGGTCAGGGTCAT
>PVHP010054963.1:0-10291 GCA_004024765.1 Zapus hudsonius | reverse complement strand
AGAGAGAGAGAGAGAGAGAGAGAGAGAGAAACAAATCTGCACACCAGGGCCTCTTGCCACTGCAAATGAACTCCAGATACATATGCTACTTTGTACATCTGGCTTTACATGGGTACTGAGGAACTGAACCTAGGCTAATAGGCTTTGCAAGAAAATACCTTTAATCACTGAGCTATCTCCTCAGCCTAACCTTGACATTTAAAAAAAACTTTTTATTGATACCTTCTATAATTGTAGACCATAAAAAATTATGATTCCCTCCCCCATCCAATCCTCCCCATATTTCATCTCCCTCTCAATTAGTCTCTGTTTTGTTTCAGTGTCATTATCTTTTCCTCTCATTATGTGTAGGTCTTATCAGGCACAGAGAAATCATGAATATCAAGGCCATTTTGTGTCTGGAAGTTTGTGTTGTAAGCAGTCCTACCCTTCCTTTGGTTCTTAACAATCTTTCTGCCACCTCTTCCGCAATAGACCCTGAGCCTCAGTAGGTGTGATAGAAACATAACAGTGCTGAACACTCCACTGTTGTTTTTTCTCAGCACTGTGGCATCTTCTGCATTATTCCAGTGGTCACTGCTATCTGCAAAAGAGAAGCTTCTCAAGCCAAGAGTGAGAGTAGCATTATTATTTGTGTATGTTATTTTTTTTGTTTTTTTGAGGTAGGGTCATGCTCTAGCCCAGGTTGACCTAGAATTCACTATGTAGTCTCAGGGTGGCCTCGAACTCATGGCGATCCTCCTACCTCTGCCTCCCGAGTGCTGGGATTAAAGGTATGTGCCACCACGCCCGGCTGTGTATGTTAATTTTTAAAAAGTGCTTGTAAGGCGGTTTGGTTGGCTTAATGTATGCATTTAGCCAGATAACAGCAGGTGTTACACCTCTAGGGCTCATGACTTCCCACACCATAGGCTTTTTACTAGGTCTTCAGTACCAGGTATATATGCCCTCCAATGGAGCAGGCCTCCAGTCCAACCAACCTTGACACTTTTGAAAGTTACAGTTGTGTTGTAGATTTTGTCCCTCTATTTGAGTTTGTCTGATACTATCTCATGATTTGTGTCAGAATACATACTGTTGGCAAGAATATCATGGGAGGGATATTCTGTTTTTATTATACCCCATAAAGTGGTTGTTAACTCTGATTTGTCCCATTGCTGATAATGTAAACTCTGGTTGCTGGATGAGAATGATGTCCATCAGACTTCTGTAAAGTTATTTCCCCTTTGTAGTCATGCCACTGGGATGAATCTCTAAACCAAGCACAGTTTATGGGAGAAAAAAAGATTTATTGAAGATAGAGATCTAGGAGAAGATCTAAAATGGTGAATGAGGTTGGCCTCTTTCACAAGTCTAAGCTGAGAGAGAAACCCATCACCAGCACTACAAACACACAAGCAAAACAGACAGGGGGTAGGGTGGGGTGGGGAGGAACAGAGATATTTTTGGCTTTATATAGCCTTAGAGCTGGGTCCTGTAACCCTATTTCAGACTTGTTGGCTTTCTGAGTCTGTAGAATTTCCTTCCTGCACTATCCTTCCAGGAAGGGATGTTAATTTCCAGCTTCCCTGAGCTTCCTTACGGCCTGCCCCCTAATGAGAGAGCTGCCTTCCTGTGATAAACATCAAAGACCCACCAAAGATAAAAAGCTCAAGTTGACAACAAAACCTAACCATCACAGTAGTGAATAAATACCTTATAAGGGACTTTGTGATCTTGTAAATGTCCTATTCCTCATCAGCCTTTTAATTTTTTGTCATCACCATTATTCTCCAATGCTGAAGACTGGACCTAGGGCCTTGTGCACAGTAGGCAGGTCCTCTACCACTGAGCCACATCAATGCCCTCCTCCCCCCAATTTACTATTTTTTTGAGACAAGGGTCTTGCTAGGATAGTCTGTAACTTGCTGTGTAACCCAGGCAGATCTGAGCAACAAAAGAAATTATAGCAACATATACACCACCAACAAAATGGGAATTCCCGTGTCCACAGTGAATTATAAATAGTAAAGAGACAGCTGCATGTGGTACCACATGCCTATAATCCCAGGATTCAGGGGGCTGAGGCAAAAGGATAATGAGTACAAGGCTCACCTCCATCTTGATTTCTTAATGACCTACAGCCCAAGTATGTGTGGTCTTCAGCAATAGGGTCTTACCTTCTCATTCTGGTGGGCAACCAAGAGTCTTGGCAATGGCCTGTAATGTTTTGGAGGCCTCAGGAACCTCCCTGGCCAAGGCCAAGAAATAACTAGAAAGTATCCCATCGCTGGCACTGAAATTTTTCCAATAACAATCTATGGCTTCTGGGTGTGTCATTATCCAAAGAAGTAGGTTTCCATATTGCTTGTTCTTAACCTCTTGAATTTTGATTAATCTACTTACCACCCTTTACTCAATCCCTTTCCCTGACCCCACTTAGGCCATTTCATCCACAGTAATCTATTCATCTACTTACATATGTACAATAGTCTCGCCTTAAGTCTCTCTTCTCCTCCCTCCCTTATAGCCCCTTTCTACCATATTGGTCTCTATTGTTAACTTTCACTCCAACTCACATTCAAGTCTAAATGTTTGTAGCTAGGATCCATATATGAGAGGGAACATGTGGCTTTTGGCTTTCTGGGCCTGGGTTACCTCACTTAATGTTTTCCAGATCCATCCATTTCCCTGCAAATTTCATAGTTTCATTTTTTCTTTACTGCTGAATAATACTCCATTGTATACATGAACCACATCTTCACTATCCATTCATCAGGTGAGGGATATATAGGTTGGTTCCATTTCCTAGCTGTTGTGAATAGAACTACAATAAACATGGATGAGCATGTACCACTAAGGTAGTAGAGTCCTTAGGATATATGCCAAGGAGTGGTGTAGCTGGGTCATATGGTAAATCTATTTTCAGCTATCTCAGGAACCTCCACAGTGCTTACCACAATGGCTGTACCAGTTTACATTCCCACCAACAGTGTAGAAGGATTCCTCATTTTCTACATCCTCATCAGCATTCATTATAATTTTTTGGAATAAATTTATTAATTTATTGTTAATAAGTAGAAACCCTGTGTCAGCAAGTTTTGTGTTGGTACCCCCATTTCCCTCCTCCCTGTCCCCAATCGACTGAGGACCCTCCTCAATGGGATTGCTGGAATATTCCATGGGATGGAGGGCTATGAATTGTGTAAGCAGTAGCCATTTTTTTTTGTGTGAAGCAGTGCCTTAGGATATCACCCCCACCATTGCTCTTATGATCTTTCCACCCCCACTTTTGCAAAGTTCCCCCGAGTTATGGTGTGTAAGTTTTAAGTCTGCTTTACTGCTGAGCTCTTAAGAGTCTCTGGATTTCTGCTTTGGGTTGTCTTAAGTATCCTTAGTGTCTGTCTCTATTAGCCTTTTATAGCTTGTCTGACTTGCTGTAGAAGCAACACTCTTGCTTATCTTACCACTTCCTCTATGGATTTGTTTGGGCCCTAGATGATACGTACTGGAGTGTCTACATAGCTGACATTTTGACCCTACCTCCTAATTTTTTTTTTTGATGTTAGCCATTCTGACAGTAAGATGGAATCTCAAAGTAGTTTTAATTTAATTTCCTTGATGGTCCAGAAAGAATTGTTAATGGGGTTTCTTGCCTTTAAAGGGCTGAGTCCTTGTGATCTGCTCTTCTCTGTTGGAAATGTTTGCTTTAATACTAGTAGACTTCTTGTCTTTTTTTTTTTTGTTGTTGTTGTTTTGAGGTTGGGTCTCGCTCTAGTCCAGGCTGACCTGGAATTCATTATGTAGCCTCAGGGTGGCCTTGAACTCACCGCAATCCTCCTACCTCTGCCTCCCAAGTGCTGGGGTTAAAGGCATGCGCCACCATGCCTGGCAGATCTTATTTTTTATTTGGATTTAGGCACTATGTACTTTTCATGGAGTGGTAGCAATCCACACATCTGGTCTTTGGGATTTAGATTCCTCACTAAATGTAAAATTGAGGGAGCAGTTAGATCAGAAGATCCCCAGGCCTGTTGAGTTTATGAAAATCTTTGATGACTGGGTTTGTATGCTTCTATTTAAGAGATTGAGGCAAAAAGATTGCAAATCTGAAGCCACCCTGGGCTACATACCAAGACTCTTATCTCAAAAAAGAAAAAAAGTTCTTTCTAGGCATGGCGGCTCACACTTGCAATTCTATTACTAAGGAGGCTGAGGTAGGAGGATTGATATGAATTTAAGGGATATGCAGTGAGTTTGAGGCCAGTTTAGGCTGCAGAAAGAGACCTTGTCTCAATGAACCAAAAGATTAGTCTCTGGTCCTAGAATAAGATCACTTCTGGAATATAAGGGGTTTATCTTCAAACTAATATGACATTTTATAGATTTCAGAGAGGAAATTGTAAATGTTAAAAATATGAAGGAAGGGGACAAGAGAAGGTGTTGAGGGGAGTTCATGAAGAAAATACACTATGTACAGGTATGAAAACTGTCAATAATTGAACAGCTGGGTGTGGTGGCTCACACCTATAACCCCACCAGTTGGGAGGCTGAGGTAGGAGGATTGCTATGAGTTCCAGTCTAGCCCAGGCTACAGAGTGAGTTCCAGGTCAGCCTGGGCTGGAGTGAGACCCTGCTGCAAAATAAATTAAATAAATCAAACAAAACTTTCAAAAATAAATAATTTTGCTTTCCTATCATTTATGCTCTCCTGGTTTCCTACAGTCCTTGTTTGCTACATGCACACCAGAAATCCTTCTGCCAAAATGTCACCTTTATCAATAGTTACAGCCCTGGTGGACAAGATTGGTAAGCAATATCAGCTTCTATACTTGCTTAGAATTTTTAATAATGACAAGGTAGGTGTTGTCCACTTGGGACCCCTCCTGTTTTACAGGAGCTTTGCTTTCTTTCCTTCTCTTCAGTTCTAAAACACCCCAACTGGGGCCTCTAGATAGGCCTTTCCATTTTCTGGAGCCCTTGTTTACTTCCACTTGGGTAAGAGCTTAGCATTCTTTAAGTTCTATCTATAATCTAATAAAATCTCTCTACACTTCAAAAAAATAATTTTTAGCAATTTGGAGGCATTTTTGAGCTTTTTATTACCAAAATATTAATATAATCTCTTATCAATATATAAATTATTAGATATTATTTTTATCTATATTCATGTCTATATGTTATATATTTAATAATATTGGTTTATGTCTGTATATAATTTGTATAGATAATATATTTATATATAATCGAGTTTCCATATTATATATCTATAACTTATATTAGATATACATTATTAGATATATTATATAAATTATTACCAAGATAGTAATATAATTAGTTGGAAAGGTTTTGCATGATTATAGTTTTTATATTCTTTATAGTATCTACAAATTTCAAAAGGACATACAAATTTCTTTTGTATGTGAAAAATTATTTTGTTTTTGAAGATAAACAAATGTTGTAGAATTTGCAACTTTTCAAATGAAATTGTCCCCTTACAGTACAGAAAATTTTGGTATATTTTGGATGTACCCTGATTTTATGTTTTACAGATATGTGTAAGCAGAGCTTAAGCCCAGAACGAGACATTAAGCTCACAGGCCATGTTAGCTGGGTTGGGAAGACATCCATGGAAGTGAAGATGCACATGTTCCAGGTATGTGTGTACCTGAAGATTATCCACTGCTCAAATACAACCAGCTAGTTTCAGGGAAAGAAAAGTTATCTGTTTATTGACAGGCATGTAGCCCAAAATTTTTAGATAAACAGTTGGCAATTCATGTCATACAGATGATGGGTAACATCTTCCTGTTATAGAAAGACTGGCATATCATTTTATATATGGAATTAATATGTATATGTATTGATTATTTGTAATCATGTATAGCTCCACTAAGGTGCTTATTTCTAATTTTTTACAAGAGGATTTCATAACAGTGTGAATCATGTCAGCTATAGTTAGCTGATCACTAACTTTCTTGGGGCTCCTGTACCATATCATACCACAAACTGGCAGCTTAAACAATCCAGAAATTTGTTTCACAGTTTGGAGGCCTTGGTTCTTATGAAAAGATGTCAGGAGGGCCAGGTTCTGTCTGAAATCTTAGGAGAGTATTTTTGCCACTTCATGGATTCTGGTGGTTTTCTTCCTTGCTCTTTTCATGACTTCTCATGTGTCTACGATTCTTCTCTTGTTGGGATACTAATCATACTGAATTGAAGGCCCATCCTATGCAAGTATGATAACATTTTTTGTTTTGTTTTAAAGGTAGGGATTTGCTCTAGCGAAGGCTGACCTGGAATTCACTACTTGAACTCACAACAATCCTCCTACCTCTGCCTCCTGAGTGCTATGATTAAAGGCGTGTGCCACCATGTTTGCCTCCCCCCCCTTTTTTTTTGTTTATTCACGGTAAGGTTTTGGTCTAGGCCAGGGTGACCCTGAATTCACTACATAGTCTCAGGTTAGCCTCAAACTCACCTTGATTTTCATACCTCTGCCTCCCTCTTTTCTCTAGCCCAGACTAGCCTCACACTCTGTAGCTGAGCCTGGGCTTGATCTTCTGATTTCTTGCTTCCCAAGGGCTGGGATTACAGGCATGTGCCACCACACTAGGCTTATCTTTTTTTTTTTTTTGAGACATGGTTTTACTCTGCAAGTCAGCCTGTCTTGGAACTCACTATGTAGCCCAGGGCCTTGAAGTTGTGGCAATCCCTCTGCTTCAGCCTCCAAAGTGTTTGTAATACAGGTGTCAACTACCATACCCAACTTTCATCTTAACTATGTCTATGTCCAAATTAATTCCCACTCGAGGGTCTGGGGTTAGGACTTTCACATATTTGGCGGGGGGAGGTGGGAGGTGGAAGGCATAATCCAATCCTGTTTGTGTGTGTAATGTATGTGTTTGGTATGGTATGTGTGGTGTATGCACATGAGTGTGCTCACCTGCAGAAGGGTGCCCTTTACTGACACAGTCATTTCCCTAGCCTATGGTACTCTTTTGCTGTTTTATTTTCACGAAGTAGATTCTCACACTATCCCAGGCTGACCTGGAACTCACCATGTAGTCCCAGGCTGGCCTTGAACTCACAATGTTCCTCCTACCTCTGCCTCCCAAGTGCTGGGATTAAAGGCATGTGCCACCATGCCCAGCCTGTAATAATAATGTTTGCTCATTTCCTGCTTTAAAAAAAAAAACATGAGTCAAGTTGTTGGAGAGGTTTATATGTTTTGTAAATACTTTATTTTTATTTATGTTCAAAAGCAGAGGGTGGGGGGAGAATGGGCACACCAGGGTCTCCTTCCACTGTAAACAAACTCTAGACATGCACCACTCTATGTATCAGGGTTTACATGGGTCCTGGGGAATGGAACCTGGGCTGTCAGGCTTTGCAAGCAAGTGCCTTTAATTGCTGAGCTTCTCTGTAGCCCTGAGTTGTAGACACTTGAAATTTTTTTCTAAATTCCTAGCCTGCTTAAAGTCATACAAGGTAGATTCCTGGCTTGGTGCTTGCCTTCCAGGGAATCTTGACAATTATGAGATGTTTAGCTCCCTAATTATCCCCCCTCCCATATTAGTTACTTTTTATGTTGCTGTGACAAACAACAGAAGCAACTTAAAGAGGAAGAATTTATATAGGCTCACGGCTTTACAGGGATTCCAGTCCATCGTGCAGGAAAGGATCATGGCATTTTTGGCAGTGACAGTGTGTGGGCTTCTCATTTCATAGTAGCAGACAGAAAGGAGAAAGCACAGACCAAAAGCAGGTATAACCTTGAAGACCCATTCCTCGTGAAATACTCCTGCTTGCTAGGCCCACATTCCAGAGATTTCATAACATCCCAAAACTGTGCTACCAGCTGAAGATCAAGTATCAAGGGTATGAGCTCCCTTTCCATATAAAGAACACACATGTGCATGCATGCACGAACACATACACACAGACTGGCTATTTCCCATTTAAACCATAACCTTTCACCTGTGTCCCCTAAAGGCTCATTAGCATTTCATAATGTAAAATATATTTAGGGCTCATAGTCTTAACAATTTCGTCACTGTTCAAGAATTCAGTCTCTACTGAAAGTCAAGGCAAATTCTTAGCTATGAACCCCTGTAAAATAAAAAAATCCATACTCTTAATATACAATTGTACAGACTAAACATTTCTGTTCCAGAAAGGAGTGACAGGAGGCTAGCAAGACTGAAACTGGGCAAACATTAAACTCTGTAACTTCATGTCCAGCATCCAAGGCACACATTTTCATTATCTGAGCTCTAGTGGGCTTGGGCAATTGCCACCCCTTTGTCTCTGTTGCCTGTGGCATATGTGACCTTTCTCTTGAGTTGGCTCCACTTGAAGATTGCAGCTTGGCTCAGCAGACATTCCATATTCTTGGCTTGTGTTCCATTTGCAACATAGGCTTCACATAGCTCCCTAAGAACCCCATGTAGGAACTCTTACCCTGGGATACATTCCATGGTCTCACAGGCTTGTTTTTACTGTAGCCGTGGTGTAAGGCCCTGTAATTCTGTCATTCTTTTGTTCTGCATGTCTGTATTAGTCAAGGTTCTCAAGAGGAATAGAACCGATAGAATGTATTGGCTTATGGCAGTCTAGTAGTAGCTGTCTGCAGGCTTGAGAGTCCAGGAGTCTGGAAACTGCTCAGGCCACCATGGCTGGATGCCTCAGCAGTTCCAATCCGGCACTGAAGACCTGAAGGTTTCCTGGAGAGCTGTTGGTCTTTAGTTCATGCTGGAAGGCTGAGGAAACATGGTTCCAATGCCAAGGAAGGATAGCCAAATAGGATAGACAGGAGTATGAGTGAAGGCACTCACCAGTAAGTAGCACAGGCAGCCAGGCTGGGGGTAAAAGGGTTGCTTCCTATCAGAGCATCTATATGTATAGCTCACCACTGAAAGGGCTGCCTACTCTGGGAGAAGGACTCACTCTGGAGGTAAAACTTCCTCCTTTAGTTCAAACCTCTGGAAGCCACCTCAGAGACCAGCCCAAGAGAAGTTTCTGGATTCCTATTCTGATCCAGTTGACAGCAGAACTTAATCATCACATTGTCTTAAAAACCTGCACCATGGGGATGATGCCAACTTCTGCTTGTAACTTATGATGTAGCTAAGCCCCCTTCGACCACAGCTGCTATGGATTTCTGAGTACCTAGGCATGACCAAGCCCAGAAGAATACTTCCCTAGGTGGCCCCGTTAGAGCAGGGAACCCCGGAAGTGGCACTCTCTTTTTCAAATGAAAGTCTTTCAAATGGGTTTTCAATTTTTTCAAAATGTTTTTGTTTATTATTTACTTTCAAGAAGAGAAAGAGAATAGATGAATGAATAGGTGTTTATTTGCCAGGGTACTGCAAATGAATTCCAGATGCACGTGCCACTTTGTACATCTGGGTTTATGTGTGTACAGGAGAATTGAATGAAGGTCATCAGGCTTTCACAACCAAGTGACTTTAACCACCAACCTATCCCTCCAGACTGGGTTTTCAGTTTTATACCCTAGAGCTTTTGTTGGGTAAGGTCTTGCCCTCAAAGCACCTTTCCCAATGTGCTAGCTCAGAGTACATAGAGACTTTTGTTGTTGTTTTTTGAGGTAGGGTCTTGCTCTAGCCCAGGCTAGAGACTCTAATGGCACTAGTCTCTTTAGCAGTTACTCTGCTTTGTCACACTTATTGTGTCCAACTTTAAAATGCACTCATACTTCTTTCCTTGGAAAGTTTCATACTTTTTACATAATCACTTTTTTGCTTGTTTTTCACTACATCTGACTAAAAGCAGCACCAACCATGCCACAGCCCGACTGCTATGTCGTCTCAAAAATTTCTTGGCTATTTAAGTTATTGTTTATTATTATTGTATTTAATTTAGCCTCATGCCAAAATTTAGGACACACACAAATTTATCCAGTTTCTTTGGCAGAATGTAACATGAATGTCCTCTGTCTAGTCCACTTCCTGAACAAGGGCCTTGTTCTTATCTGATAACTCATAGGCACAATCTATACTGTCCACAGTCAATGGACATTCTGGTCTTACAAACTCCCATCAGAATGGGGCATTAAACTCTGCTTATCCCATTCCAGGGCTTCTGTACCCCACATGTCCATACATTTCTAAGTTTTCCCTGTGAACCACTTCCAAAGGCTTTTAAGCCACTTGGTCAGGTGTATCACAGCCATAGGGCCAATTCTTTTTTTATTTATTTTTTTAAATTTTATTTTATTTATTCATTTTCAAGCAGAGAGAGAAAGAGAGAGAGAGAGAGAGAGAGAGAGAGAGAGAGAGAGAGAGAGAGA
>PVHP010054962.1:0-10294 GCA_004024765.1 Zapus hudsonius | reverse complement strand
GTCCCCACTTTGACTACTGTGACTTTCCCAGCCAGTGGGTGACAGTGTCCCTTCTTCCCAGGGGTGCTTAGCTGGAGAGTGCCCTCTTGTGGTAGAGGCCGGAATCCCAAGGCCGCAGCTGTAGGCTGGGTCCAGAGAACCCTCAAAGCTCAGTGTCCTGCCTCTGTCCACCAGGGCTCCCGCATGGCTCCCTGAGAGAGAGGTTCACCTCTGACACATCTGTCAACACACCTCTTGGCTTTTGGGGAGAACCAGGCTGAGGGCGTGTTCTGTAAAGCCCAGCAGTGTGAAATGTCATCATGGCCCCTCTGCCTGTGCAGGAAGGCTTACTTCAGGGACCAGCACCCTGGGAGCACAGAGGGTCTGGGGACCAGGGACCAGCATTTAGACACAGCTCTGTCATTGGTGCCCCAAGGATCTGTCAGCTCAGGGCTCTGGCTTCACCATCTTTACCTCTGTGAGGAGGTTTGGCAAGGGGATCTTGGGGGCCTCCATCCCCACTCCACATCCCTCCCTTCCTCCTCACCTGCCATGCTGGCCACACCTCAGCGAGGGGAGGCTCCCTATCTTTCCTCCATCTTTGTCTTTTGGCAGCAGGGAGTGGGCTCTTATCTGTCCCCATGGGACATGCTGTCACTATGCTGCAAGCTGCATACTGGGTGTTGGGCTCCTGGGTCCAAGGTATGACCCTGGGGTGGCTGCTTCAGAGGCATGAAGGTAAACTGAGGCCAAAACAGAGCCCGAGTCCTCTGGCTTCTGGCCTCCCCAGCCACCACAGGACCTGAACCTCAGGCCATTTCTCATCTGCCTTCTCTTCACCCCACGTGCAGTATCGTTCTACAGCTTTGAATGTGGGATCTCCTGAAGGCGTCCCAAGCCTGTCATCTGTGCAATACCTTCACCCAGATCCCCTGGAATGGAGTGACCTCCTAATAGGCCACAGGTCACTCCTATTGTGTGCTCCTACTGATAAGCCACAAACTCCATGTTTGGGCCATCTGCTTTATTCTTATTTTTTTTCCCTTGGTGTTCCTGAGGATTACCAGTTACCCAGGTCCCTGTGCATGCTGGGTAAATGCTCTATCACGGGGCTACACTCCAGCCTGGACTATTGTGCTTAGTGATTCTTTCTGAGCCTCAGCCCAGCCAGCCTGGCACCATATTTCTAGATCTGGTCAAGTGTTGTGAGTACACAGGGCAGAGAAACAAGGTGGTCTTGTCACTTGTAGGCTGGGAAGTTCTTAGAGGGATGTTAGCTCTGGGGGCATTCCAGAACCAGCCCTGCAGCTCTCCCCCCAGAAACAGGCCTGTGGGGGTGTGGGGGTGTGGGCACTCCACAGGAGCAGGGCACCATGCAGGCAGGAGGGGCAATTCTGCTGGAGGCTGGGGACAGACTGGCTTCTGGGTTTGGGTGGGCTTGCCAGAGCTGTGCGGGGCTGTCTGCTCTGCACAGGTGGAAGGGTCCCCAGGAGTGTCGGCTGGCTGGTTGGAATCCAGGCTGGGTGGGGTGTAGCAGGTCTGTTCTGGCTGGGGGAGCAGGAACACAGTCCTTGACCCTTCTGGGACTTCTGAGCTTCTGACTTTGACCTTGACCAATGAGGCATTAGGCGACCTTGGCCAGAACCATTAGGGTCCCCAACAGTGCCATCAGCAAGGAGGGCTGGCTCCTGGGCAGGGCAGCAGACACTAGAGAAAGCAGAAGACCCCGTGAGGGAGGGGTCATAGCATGTCCATGAGGACCAGGGGCCTCAGGGGTTCCTGTGAGCCCCCGAGATTTTCTCAAAACAACCATCTCCCCAGGCACACTTGGGCACACACCAGCATGGGCTTGGGAGAGGAATGGCATCTCACCTGAGTGGAGCACGTGGCGCAGGGTGTCAGGGTGCCCGTCGTTGGGCTCGGGCACAATCCCCAGCAGTTGGCACATCAGCTCATACACATGGATGCTCTCGAAAGGCTCTACCTCCAGGCCCACCTTGAAGCTGGGGCCCACAGCCCGGAAGATGGTCTTCATGTCCATGTATTTATTGTCAAAGCCGTGTTCCCCCTTGTTGAACTGGACATTCACTCTCTGCAGGGAGAGGGAAGGGTTCCAAGTCCTTGCTGGGGGAGGGCACAGCCCCTCCTGGACCTGACTTCTCCCCAGCATCTCCTGTGGGCTGCGGGTTGGCACTTGCGTGGATGGACAACCTTAGCCAGGGGTTTCAGTGTCAGGGGTAGGAAGGGCTCTGAGACACCCCCAAAGATAGAGCCTCAGCTGGTGAACTATGAGGAGGTTCTAAGTGGACGGGAGGGGGTCGGTGGTGATGTCACCCTGTGCGCACACACTCCCAACTGCATGGTGGCTAGTGTGTCCATCAGACACGGGGCTGGGGAAAACTAGGGGTGCTGTCTATAGAAAGGGGAGGAGACTATGGGGGAAGCCCACCGCCCATGAGCCAGGGACCAGCAGGCTACTGACCCCATGGATGACATAGCCGAGGTCACTGTACATGAGCAGTGACGTGATCCTGGGGTTGTTGGCATAGTGAAAGGTCTTGGGGAACTCCTCCTTCTTATACACGTGAAGTTTGGGGTGGGCGTTCTTGAGGATGCTGTAAACCTTCTCCAGCTTCCCTTCCTTGGGAATCAGCATGCCATTTGGCCCGTAGTCCAGGAGTTCGAAGTCGATGTCCTTGAAGGTGAAGTTGGGGAATTTGTGAAACTCCACCAGATCACTGGCTGTCCGGTTGACGGTTGTCATGCCGTGATCAGACGTGATGATCAGGTCCAGGCTGCTCGTGAGCTGGTGGCGTTCAATGCTGTCCCGTAGGTAGCCCACGGTCCTGTCCACCTGCTTCACCATCTCCTTCCTCTGCGGGGACTCGGGGCCATACTTGTGGCCAGTGGAGTCTGGCTCCCCGAAGTAGAGAGTGACCAGCGCTGCGTCTTCCTCCGTGAACCACCTCATGACCGTGTCCACATTTTCCCGCCATTCCTTCTCGTCTTTATAGTTGTGCAATACGCCCTCCTTTCGGCTCAGCGTCACGGCCTCTCCTTGGTAGGTGACATTCCCGCCAGGGTAGAAGAAGGAGCCCGTCTTTAAGCCCTGCAGGAGCGAGGTGGTGGTCAGCCACAGGGCTCTCTGGCTCTCCTGCCCTCCTGCCTCCCATCCACCCTGCTCCAGCCTGCAGCTATGAGGCCTTTGATTTTTGGAAATGGCTCTATTTCATGATCAGAAACAAAATCAGTTTATGGAGGGGACCAGCGACTGACGCACTCAAGCACTAAATGAGACGGTGGATATGAAGTGTCCCTTGACTTGCCTTGTTCTCCTTGTCCTTGTGGCTCTGGGTCCCCTTGTCCTCAGCCCAGCCTCTCCCCACTGTACTCTTCTCTGTCACCCTTGTCCCATCCCCTGTCCTCCAGGCTTGCCCCTGTCTATCTCTCCATAAATCCTTGCTGCCTTCTCTCTGTCCTTCCAGCCTTTTATGTCCTGTTCCCCCCCCCCCCATGTCTCTTCCGGATGGAGCACCATGGGTTGTCAAGTCCTCAGTGTTGGCTTTCTGCTTGGGCCCTGGGAGGAGCCTGAGCAACCCCAACAGGAGGGAGCACTCAGGGTGGAGCACAAACTGGGCTGTGGGATCGGCCCCTCACTGTTTCCATTTACCTGGCTAGAAGTCTCACCTTGGGGGCCAGGAACCCCTGGAGCTTTGCAGGCAAATGCCTTAACTGCTGAGCCATCTCTCCAGCCCCGAGCATCGCAAATTGAGAGCATTTCTGGGCAACCCAGCTCCTAGTTTTATTGCATGTGTCTATTTCATGTATATATGCATGTTTGTATGCGTGTGGGCACACATGTATGTGCAGATGTGCTTGTCTTTGCGTGTGTGCTTGTGGAGGCCTCTTCCTCAGTCGCTCTCCACTCTTTAAGAAAATATTTTTATTGGGCTGGAGAGATGGCTCAGCGGTTAAGGCACTTGCCTCCAGTGCCTAAGGCCCTGGGTTCAATTCCCAGGACCTACATGGGTCGGACCCACGAGGTGGTGGCCCTGGTTCTCTCTCTCTCTCTCTCTCTCTCTCTCTCTCTCTCTCTCTCTCTCTGCTTGAAAATGAATAAATAAAATATTTAAAAAAGAAAATATTTTTATTTATTTATGGGGGGTGCAAGGTGTGTCAGGGTCTCTTGCTGCTACAGATGAACTCCAGACGCACCCACCACTTGGTGTCTCTGGCTTTATGTGGGTGCTGGGGATTGAATCCAGGCTGGCAGGCTTTGCAAGCAAGTGCTTTTAACCATGGCTCCACCTCCCTAGCCCTCCATCTTATTTTGAGAGAGGGGTTCTCACTGAACCCAGAGATCAACAATTTGACTGATCCAGCAAGCCCTAGGGATCTTGCCTGTTTCTGCCTCCCCACTGCTGGGATTAGTCACACACCTCCATCTGCCATTTTATCTGGGCATTGATATCCCAACTCAGTTCCTCACGCCTCGGTGCCATGCACTTTGGACACTGAGCCATCTCCCCAGCCCCATCCCATCTCCTGTTTAATCTTTGGCCCTTTCGGTTTTTGCTTCCCAGGTGTGGGACTGGAAAGAGATAAAGCTGCTGCTGATTTTTTTTTTTTTTTGGCCAAATGCTTCCTTGCTGAGTCACAGTTATTTTCCTTGTGTGACCACGACCCTTTCCCTACGGTGCCAAAGGGCTCAAGGTCATGGTCTTCTTTTCTTTAGTAGAACAGAGCAATTTCTTTTGATCTCCAAGAAGACCCGGCAGGACCGTGACCCCAAGCTCAGCCCAGAAGCGTCCATCTGCTCAGTCCTCATCAGCACCCACCCTGGTGACCTCACCGAACGCCCTTCTATGCCTTGAGGCTGGGATCCTGGTCTGCTGTGAATCTCACTGGTCTCAGTGGGTCCTCCCGCCTCCCCACCCTTTGGGTGGGGTCAGTATTACCTGCCTCTGGGCTGTGATCCAGATGGGCACACTGCCATTGTCCCACCATCTCTGGATGCCCAGTGTGGCATGGTAGGGCAGCCTCACCGTGCTGGTGGTGTTGTAGAACATGTTATGGACCACCCCATGGTTCTCAATGTATTTGCCTGCAGGAGGAAGAAGAGGGCCATGGTGCGAGAGGTCTGTGAGCTCACATTTGCCTGTGAAATGAGCCCCGCTTCAGGTACCACTGACAGGAACCATTCCCGAGGGTCCCATGTCTGAGCTCTGGATCTGAGAGGAAACTCTCTCCTTGGAGCAAAGACCCTCAACTTTGACCTGGGCTCCTGATGGTCCACCTGGTATCCAAGGCCTCCCCCCCTCCCAGGCCCCATCCCGAGGCCAGAACTCACCAGTGACCAGTGTGAAGTGGCAGGGGCTGGTCATGGTGACGAAGGCGGGGGTCATGTAGCGTGCTTTCACCCCGTCTCTAGCCATGGCATCCAGGTTGGGGGTGTCCACATCCTGGTCATAGTCCCAGCGGAAGCCATCGAAGGACACGAGGAGAAGCTTGTTCCGCAGGCGTTGCTGGAGGATGGGCACCCCAGTTCCCCAAGACGAGAAGAGAGCCAGAGCCACAGCGAGGAGGACAACCCAGTGTCTCATGATGGGCTCTCCGATGAGCAGGTGCATGGATGGCTGGGACCAGGAGCAGAGCAAAGTCCCAGGGTCAGCCAGGCCTCTTATCCTGTGCATCCTCTGTGATGGGGCCGTGTGCAACCGGGTGCAGGAAGCGATCACCGTCCCTGTGTTGCAAGAGGAAATAAAGAAACGGGACCTCAAGGTGCTGCATGCCAGGAAGCGGCATATTTGTGTTAAAATGGGCTCAGCAGTTCATCTCCCAAGGCAGCGGGCATTGCCTCATTTATACTCCGTCTCTTGGCTCCCCATTCTGGGTGGTCCTCGTATTCCATTTGGCTACTTTGAACTTGTTAAGAAGAGTTTACAAGCCAACAATCAACCAGTCAGACAAACAGAATCTATCACCATTGAAGTGGGGAGGAGGTATCGCTCAAGGACGCTGACCAGCCCTCTGCAGGTGTTTCTTGGTTTTTGTTTCTTTCATTCCTCAGCAACCCCCCTCCTTCTTACCACAATTCAGTGACCTACTATTACAAGTACATTCTGGCTCTCCGAGGATACTGTGTCTACCGATACGCAGCTGGCTTCTCGGCTCTGTGAGGGCCCTGACCACATCTGGAGTCTGTGCCTCTCCCCAGGCTGGTCCTTGCACATGTGGGCTGGTGGGAACCTGGTATGATCTCTGTCACCAACCAAGTCTCCTGGCTCTTCCCCACTTCATTCCCAGGAAGAGTGGGACCTTCTATTTCAGGGCACAGAAGTTAGCCTACCTCTTCTGTGGAATTCTGGTAGGAATTGTGCTCTAATTCCAGCCCTCACAGTGGGTTCCCAGTCTCTTGCTCAGCCCCTTCTGATCCCAGAGAACTCAGTGGGGGTTAGGGTGGGACCCCCCTCTCCAGCTGTTGACTCTGGGGTCTCAGATCTGGGTGACAGCCTGTGGGATGGGCTTCCCAAGCCTGGGTCAAGATCAAGTCCAAGACTGGTCTTATGTACAGAGAAACCCAGCCTGGGCCCCTTTGCCCTCCTTGTTTGTGGCTTAGGGGACGGGTGAATCAGACATGGGGTGGTGGTGGCTGTGGGGGTGATGGGTGCGGTTGGCACGAGGAGGGTTGGCAGAAAAGACTTGCTATGAGATTACTTGGGGGGTGGATACAGAAGGGGGTAACTAGGGGCAAGTCACAAGTTCAACTTCAACTGTAGCCCTATAGCAGAAATTTACCTTTACCTTGACTCCCGCTTCACGTAGACACTGTATCAAGTGATCACCACTGCCCTCGTGTGAACACAGAAGCTGCAGTGAATGGTCAGGATCCTGCACCCATCGGCTGCATACTCTGGTCCCCTCATCTCAGACCCGTGGGAATATATGCTCGGGGTCCCACCAGCGAGGCTTTGGTGGTATTTTGCATACACAGGATGATACCGAAGGCTAAGGGGGTGACGCAGCGTGGGCACAGGACACCCACAGAGGTACGGGCCCTTCCCTGGTGGGTCTTACCACACAGACTCATGATGCAAGAGGTACCTGTGTGGTGCAGGCACTAATGCCTGCCTGCCTGCCTGCAGCAGGGGGAACTGCAAGCTGCTTGGTATACAGAGCCTTCATGTCCACCAGCATGGAGCTGGGGCCTAGAAGTCTCCTCCAAGCACCTGACCGACAAGATGCTCTTGCTGGAGGAACCAGGGTGGGAAAGCTTCCTGGCAGAGGGGCTGGCGTGCAGATCAGGGAGTTCAGGGGGCTGGGAGGCTTCTGGGGCTTTCCAAGGGCCCGGGGCCTGTGGAGGTGTTCTGTAGCAAAGTCCTCCGAATTGAACTATTCCTTCCTGGAGGGAGGAGGGGAGTCATGAGGCCAACAAGTCTGGGAGAACTGATACTTGGAAGGTCACAGGACCAGTCCCCTCATAGGAACTACAGAGGGACAGGCTCACCAGGGTTGTGTAGCCATTTTCTCTGGCTTGAAACATTCCCTGTTGAGGGGAGGTCAAGAAGCCTGGAGAGTGGAACCTTAAAACACCCCTCCCTCGGGTTATAAAAAGGGTAAACAAGTGCTTTTGGAGGGAGACTCTCCCACCCGCCCTGCAGAGCCGCATACAGGGCCCATAGTGTGCTGGACACTGACCAGCTGAGCAGCTTGCAAATTGTGCAGTGAGAGACTGTTGTTTTCGCCTCCGGGGGCGCAGCAGAGGGAAAACAGAGAAGTGGTGGGAGCTGAGCGAGCTGTCCGCTGTCCACTGTCTCAGGGCTGGGGTCCACAGAGCTGGGGGGATGATGCAGGGGGGTCTGGCGAGGCACAGAGGCGAGCAGATGTGTATAGTATATCCACGTGGTTCCTTATTCAATTCGGGGAACTTACATTTATAGGAAAAAGGGGGTCAGGGGGATGGGGAATAGGGAAGAGAAAAGGGGATTGGTTGATGGGGGTGGTGAGTTAGCGGCCTGCACTGGGATAGGTGAGTATGGACAACCTGAGAACACCTCCTTTGGGGGCCTGAGTGGCGAGAAATACGTGATGCTAGCCACGGTCCATTGGGATGGGTACAAGGAAGTTTTTCTGATACCCATTGCCAGTCATGCTGAGATGGAAATGCTGGTTCCTGTGGCCCATGGGGGTTGGGAGTCAGGGTTGATGGAGCCGGGAAACGCCTACCGAATTATCGGGGTTTCACCTCACTCAGACATCCTTAACCCTTTGTTCTCCATGCCCTCAGTAGCAGTGCCAACAGGCAGTGCCCAGCAAGAGACACAGCCCCCCCCCCAGGTCACCCGTGCTGGGTGGGCTTTTCAGTGATCTAGCTACCTTTGAGTCTCCCATGCTCCTGTAAGCAACCCCTCCCCCTGCTCTGTAAGTAACCCCAATAAACTCATTGGTTCACCAAAACTGGTTTTGGTGTAATTGTACTTTGGTCTGTTGTCTGAGCCCTATCTGGGGTGAATAGGTGTTTGTGTCTTCCCAGGGAAAACGTTTCCTGCTACAGGAGGAGCCATGTTGAGCAGGGCTGATGAGTTATGTTTACTGCTACTCTTCCACAGCAAGATGGCTGCTCTGAAGGAGAACCCCCTTTCCCATGATCCCCTGCGGCGAGGTTTGGCCGTGTGGTCACACTCTGGGCAATGGGGTGGACTCAGCCACGGACAGCTTCCAGCCTCTTGCTAGAGTTCAGCTTTGCTGTTAAACTTTTCTCCCTTTTGTACCTCTAGTGGCCGGTTGCTTGGGATGGAAGGGTGAGCCTTGTCCCCCAGGGCATCTTGGGTAGAGAGGGCCCCTAGCTGGTCTGGGTGGCTCAGCTCTGCATCATCACCCCAGGAAGAACGAAGCACACGTGTCTTGACTCAGTTTCCCTCATTTGGGTTTGCAGTCACTCTCAGTGGGGCCACATCCAAGCTGACAACAGAGCCCCAGGTCTGGGAGGCTTTGCAGAGTTTAAGCAGAAGGGACCTGCTGTTGGCTGCCAGGACAGTGAGGGCTTTTTAACAAAAAACCCAAAAACTTTATTTTGTAGTAAATATTGAAGCTGGGTATTGTAAACATGCCAAGCTCTCTTTCCTCAGCTATGTTGGTCCATTTGCGTTTCCATATAAATTTTGTGTCCAATTTTGAATATTTCTCCTCTTGGAAACCTGCTGGATCTTGATGGGGACTGTGTTGAATCTGTAGCCAGAGAAGGGGAGGAGGTACAAACCCAGGAGACAGGTGAGCTGGGAGCTGATGCCGTGGCCCCAGGAGAGGCCAGGTCTGGCTGGGGTGGACAGATGTGGGGTGTCTGGGGCCAGGCTAGTGTTGGTGGTTGGTGGCTGTGTGGTACAGACCTCGTGGTGTGAACTGTCATCATGCTCTCTGTCCCATTCCTCTTCCTTCTCTCTGGTCTGCCCTCAGCTGGTGTGGAAGACCTGTTCTGGCTGTTCTCAGGACATTCCAGCTTCACTCTGACCATGGTTGTCACCGGCCTCTGCTCACTCCCTTGGATTCTTCCTGATCTCGATGTATGGTGGTGGCTGGGGAGATGGCTCAGCTGGTAACTTAACAAGACCACTTCGCAGCATGAGTTCTATCCCCGGTGCCATGTAGATAAGCTGGGCATGGCCATGCTCACTTGGAATCCTAGTTATGTGTGTGTCGGGGAGCAGAGATCAGAGAATCGCTGGGGCTCACTAGTCAGCCAGTCTGAATGAAAAAAAAGATGGCAGCTCCAGGGTCTGTGAGAGACTCTGTGGAGGAGCAGTAGAGAACATCTCCTCCCTTCCCTCTCCTCCACCCCCTCTCTCTCCACCTTCCTTTCCTCTCTCTCTCTGTTTTCCATAGCATTCCATTCCTAGGTGCAGTTCCTAGAGAGAGAGGTTATTGGACGAGGATCCAAACCTTTTCCACAGGTGACAGAGACTATCTTCCCCTCTGGCGCCAACTCTAATCAGGCTTCTTGGTGTCTACTCCTGACTTATTTGATTTCAGTCAGAGTGTTGCTGGGGACTTTGTGGAATCCCCCATCATTGATCAGCCCCACTCGACCTCTTTTCCCCTGGCCCACCTTCAGGACACCATCCAGGTGGTCCAGCACGGGTCTCCCGGCCTTCATCGTGGCCCTTCCCTGTCCCTCGTCTTTGTTGGAGTTGGATCGAAGCCACCTCTCTCCTGTGCAACAGAACCCCATTGCAGTAGCCCCCAAACCTTTGTAGTCTTCTTACTGTGTTTAGAAGGGTGGGGATACATCTTTTCAGCTCTGGAGGGTTGCCAACAGCCA
>PVHP010054961.1:0-10487 GCA_004024765.1 Zapus hudsonius | reverse complement strand
GCTTTCAACTGAGCCATAATACCAAAAATAAACCCATAATGGCACAGAACATTCACAATGCAAAACACGAGGCACAGCAAAAACAGATTGACCAATACAAGATTTAAAACAAACAGGGCACCATCAATCTCTAACTCCAAGCTCAATGATTCTTAACCAATAACACAAGTCTCTTGGAGATTCAATTCCGCCCCTCCAGGTCGGCTACTCACAGTCCGGGAAAACGTCATCCTGTACTGGCAGCTCGCCTTGGCACCCATAATTAGTCCTGGAATTCACTGGGTCTCCATTGCAACCCACAGTTCATCCTCATGGCTCCCTCGGGCTCCATGCAGGCAACCTAGCACACCTGCTTCACATACCGATGGCCATTTTTCAAAAACAAAACTGTGTTGCAAATCCAATGACCCTCTCTTCTTCCATTTGCCATACTCCACAGAACCAGGTGGGCTACCAACTTGTTAATCCAGGGGGGATCAAAGCATTCAGGCCCCTTCCTTCAAAGTGTCCGCATTCTTCCTGTTGTTCCAATGCAGACCAGCTGGCCCAATCTCAATGGTTTTCATCTCTCAAACAATTGCAGGTGAACGGGCAGCAGTTTCGACCCAAAGATCTTCTTTCTGTGCCATCTCCATCTGCTCACACCAGTCCATCTTTACGTAACACAACCCCACACAGGTTTCAAGGACATAGGCAGGCAGAACACAGTAAGCCTCTCATGCAAACTGCTTCTGGCACAGTCCTGACCAAGTTCTTTCTCCCCCTCGTAAGCCAAACCTCACAGTCCATAGTTCTCATTACATTCAGGTCTTTAAACTCTGACCAGAATGATCCAAAACGCTGTACTTACAGCACTGCAAGGCACCTCTTAGGTCGGGGGTTCAAATCCTTCCACATTCCTCCAGAAAACCATAAACCACAAGATCAGGGTTCTAGCAGCAACAGATGACCCCACTCCTGGTACCAAAACTGTTAAGGTCAGGTTTCTAGTTGCTGCCCAGAAAGAACCCAAGCAAAAGCGGCTTGTAGAGGAATGGGTTTATTTGGCTTACGGACTCAAGGGGAGACTCCATCCTGGCAGGGAAAACGATGGCATGAGCAGAGGGCTGGACATCACCTCTGCCACAGCGCTGGAAATAGCGGCAGGAAGGTGTGCCAAACACTGGCAAGGGGAAGCTGGCTTATAACCCCCATAAGCCCGCCCCAACAACACAGCTCTAATGAGGTTCTAATTCCCGAATTGCCATCAGCTGAGGATCGATCTATCAGAACACATTCAATTGTTTGTGGGGGACCCCTATATCAAACCATGACAACAAGCATTGTCAAAGAGAAAATATATTTCCTGGGAATGGGAGTGTATCCTCCAATTATAACATATTTGTGGAGAGGAAATTTAAGGCTTGATCTCTGGGGTATTCCCTCTTTGATATTACGAAGATGGCCACCACTTGATAAATAAGCTTGGGACTTACAATGATTCTGAGAAATAATTCTATCATTCAGGGGATAAATGGAATTTAAATAGGAACACATCCTATAATTAAATTCAGGAAGATACTGAACCATACGGGGTTCATCGTCATCAACTTTTAGAATTGTAATTTCAGTGGGATAAAAGTCTTATATTCATGTTTTCCTTTGGATGCATAAAGAAATAACCTTAAGGCCTTAAAATTAAATTATGCTTTCTTAATGTCTATCAAGAGACATTGAACATGCTCAGTGCTAAACGGGACATCTACATCCCCTCTTTCCACACTTCTTCCTTTCTCACGGTCTCCTTGCTTTCCTAACTTACTGCCTTTCTTTTTTCTTTCTTTCTATTTTTTTTTTTTTTTAGTTTTTCGAGGTAGGGTCTCACTCTAGCCCAACTTACTGCCTTTCTAATGTTCCTTTATTTACAAAAATTCAAAGTTAGTATCCACATGTAAAAACATACATACAATTTTCGGTCTCTATGTGGCTTTGTTACACCATTTATTATGTGCTTTCCTAGATCCATCCACTTTCTTTTGAATTTCACTATTTGATTTTTCTTTCCATATAGCTAAATCTTTAATTGGTAGACAGCTGGAATCTCTATCAGTGGCTTTTAGCCAGTAGCCTGCAAATGGATCAGACCAATGACAAACACTTAGGTATGAAGAGTAGATACAGTGGGCAGAGAAATCCAGAACACCTGTGCAGACAGGAAAGCTAGAGTTGTGTGAGAACAGAGAGGGCACTGAGGCCTCTAAGGAGCCTGGAGATCGCAGTGAAGTAATAGTGTGTGGTTCAGTCTCTAAATTCCCCTGCACTAAGCAGGCAAATATATGGAGGACACTGCCTCCTCCAGATCCCTCTACTGCCCTCTACTGTGAAGATTTAGCATCGCACTCACTGAAAAGAAATAAATTCAAGGGAGGGAGATGATACCCACAGCAGCAGAACATAGATTGAAGAGTAAATTTGGAGCTGTAAGGCAGTAATTTGCTCATAAATGTAAAGCATTACAAGCTTCCCATTAGGTGCTAAGGTGTCATAAGACAGATAAAAATAAAATTATTGTCCTTATTGAAATTACACACTTGCCGAGGACTCATATTATCCAAAGAAATGATTAAATAATTAAAGATGCAATAAAATAAAGATATATGAAACAAGAATTAAGAGGCATATAATTCAATGGCATTTATTGAGATTAAAAATATGGAAAAATATTATATAGCCTAAACAGGAAAGTAAAACTAGATGCCAGTTCAAATATATTGAAGAATCATATTCTCAAATGACTGAGCAGAGATAGATAGAAGGAAGGAATCCATTGAACACATAAGCACAGTATAAATGGCTGACAGACCAATTCAGATGCAGACTAACAACTATCCAAAAATGAAATATTAGTAATTGGAATATTTATTTTTGTTCAGAAGCATAGTGGAATATAATTACACAAAGAGAATAATCCACATGGAATAAAAGTAGAAACTACATATGGAAAGGTACAAAACAGCTATAATTTTCACCACCTGTGAAATAATCAGATTTTTGTATAAAAAACGGGGTTTATGACTCCGAGAAATTGAAACAGAACATACTATATGTGTTTCAAAGAACATCGGACTGAGATAAGTCAACACTAGGAATATCTTCTTAGAGTTTTCGAACAGTTCTTAAATTCCAGGAAATAATAATACAAAATTGTTTCATATCGGTAGTAATAATGTTGGAGGTGTTGTAATAGTGAGCTTTAGCGTTTTACTTTTATTATTACAAGGACATAAGGGAATTGGTCAAGAAATCCCAAGCTTCTACAAAGCATATGTGAGCGTCATCCTTTTCTGATATCCTCACCTGGCCTTTGTCTACTACTCATTAAGAAACTTGAGGGGAAAGAGTGTTGCACAGCCAATTTTTTAAATTTCATTCTTTACCTCCATCCTTTCATTCTTAGGATTTTTTCTACTGAAAAGAATGGCATTGATTGAGCAGTACTGATGGCTACAGGCTGACAGGAATGAACCCTCACACATTGAGCAAAGCTATAGAAAATGGAGAAAATTTAATTCAATGTCCACTATATTATTACCTGAATGGCAATCACAAAATTACTTAAACTCTAATACTGACTGAATGACCGATTTTATGAAAGGGGTCCTAAGCCCCACATTCTGATGTTATAGAGTTCCAATAAAATCCTTCTGCTGAAACTTACATAGCTAATAACCACACTGTGTTATAAAACTGGATAAAGGGCTGGAGAGATGGCTCAGCGGTTAAGGCACTTGCCTCTAGTGCCCAAAGCCCTGGGTTCAATTCCCCAGGACCCATATGGGCCAGACCCACAAGGTGGTGGCCCTGGTGCGCTCTCTCTCTCTCTCTCTCTCTCTCTCTCTCTCTCTCTCTCTCTCTCTCTCTCTCTCCTTGAAATTGAATAAATAAAATAAAAAAAAACTGGATAAAATATGCTTCTCTGGAAGTGAATAAGAAGACACATATCACTAATGGTTAGCCGACAAATTAGAAAGAAAAGAAACACTTAAAAATCTATATTTTTACATTTCATACCCAGAAGCACTCACATGCCTGTTGTTTCATCAGAATGAGAAACATAAGAATGTGAGACTGTATTAGCCTAATGTGTAGTAACTATCCTAAACACAGAGTTAAACATCTCTCAATTTCAATCTTTATAAAGTAGTCATGTTAGTTATTTATTATATTGTTACTGGTAAATTGTTCATTTAAATTAAAGAGACATAATTCAATTGAAATGCTGGTCACATATATGGCATGAATACTAAGATTATCTGCTTTGGTTTCTGTGAACAGTTCTTACATTCCAGAAGAAAAACATCCTTTCTGTATGAATTCTTTCATACAGCTAGTGAAGACTCATAATAGTGAATTTTAGAATTATATTTTTATTATTACAAGATCATATAAGTGAAAACTTTTGATTACATAATTACATACTCTCAATGTTAACAATGTGACTACATGTTAATATTTTATAGCTTACTTTAGTTTGAGTGAAATTACTTATATTATTAATATTTATTTTGCAGAGACAGATTTGAAGTTTCGTTATTTTAAAAATCGATGTTCTATCTGAGAGTATTTTTTACATTAAGTCCTGTTTTTACAAGATCATATATTTATCTGATACTTGCATTGACTTTCCCTTGAAAATTATTAAAGTAGATTTTGCATAATGCATATAATATTTATTGCAATTCATGAATTAATGTAAATTGATCCTTAGCAGAAAAATCAAAAGTATACTTACAATAAAGAAAAATGAAAGGTAATAATAAAGACCAAACGTTACAGTGTCATTCATGTCCATATAGGGATTCATTCTTTAAAAATACATGTTTGAAAATATATTGAGGTGTTGTTGTAGTCTGCCTTTTCCTTGCTGTGACAAAGAACTCATCCAAAGATACTTGTGGAGGAATGGGTTTATTTTGGCTTATAGACTTGAGGGGAAGCTCCATTATGGCAGGGAAAACAATGGCATGAGCAGAGGGCTGGACACCACCTCCTGGCCAACATCAGGTGGACAACAGCAGCAGGAGAGTTTGTCAAAAACTGTCAAGGGGAAGCTGGCTATAACCCCCATTAGCCTGCCCGCAACAACACAGCTCTGACAAAATTCCAATACACAAAGTGCCATCAGCTGGGAATCAAGCATTTAGAATACATACATTTGTGGGGAACACCTGGATCAAACCACCATAGATGGGCTTATTTTTGTTGTTGTTGTTGTTTTGCCTTTTTTCCAGGGTATTTTAATGATGTTCATGCTCTCCTTTCATTTCCTCTGTCATTAATTCAAGATCCTCCTGTCTCAGCTTCCCTAGTCCTGTGATTACCTGTGTGAGCCTCCACAGCTGGAAACTCATGGAACTTACGGCCAGGGAGATGGATCTGCTGATGAAATCTTTGTTACACAAGTGGGAAGATATAAATTCATAATCCCCGCACCACAAAAAAGGGCAGGTACAGCTCTGTGACCCCAGCATTCTGGAGGCAGACACAATTAGATCCCCAGAGAAACCTGGACATAAGGTAGGCGAATAGTGTGGAGATCTGAGCTCACTTGAAGGGCACTGCCTCAGTCAAGAGAGTAGAGAGCCACAGTGGGAAAATCCCAACGTTGACTTTAGTCCTTTAAAAGCATGTGCACACATGTGCACCACATACATATAAACACAAATAAACACACATGCTGTGCACACCACACACAAACATACACACATTCACACACATATGCATAAAATTTATAGAATTTGAATGAGTATGAAACATCACAAAGCTCATAAATTGCTTTCATATTTATAGTAAGGCATGTTTTATAGAATATATATGTGAGAAACAACACATGTAACACAGAGGTTGCCTCCCATGACCTCTCTTGTCCTAAAATATATAGATGGAGAAATATGATGGTTTAATTCCTATTTTTCAATGTTGCATGGTAGAGCTTTAAGAATGCAAAGCTATATCTATTTCTCCATTGATAAATGAGCAATGAGAGGATGAGTAAAGAAAGTAATAGAGATCAAGAATAGAAAAGATTGTTTCATTTGATGCATTTGATGTAGTATGAAGCAATATAAACAGGATGTGGTAAAAAACATGTTTTAATGCGATTAGGAATTTTTACCTGTTGGACCTCTAAAATCTGTTTTTATGCCTTTAAAATTTGTTCACTGACACTTTCTAATCATAAGCGTATGCAATTGAATTATTTAGGGTCTGACAATTCAGAACATGAGAATTATGAAATAATTAGATCTTGAGTACTGTGTGTGTGTGTGTGTGTGTGTGTGTGTGTGTGTGTGTATTTCTTTCAACATGTTTTTTTCTGGTATATACTACACCATGATTATAAGCTTGGTGACACCTGTCAGTTCTTAGTTGTCTTGAGGCAAGTCTTTTTGTTGTTGCAGTTCTTATACTGTCTTAATATTGTTCTTTCACATACAACATATTTGAGTCATATTCAAATTTTCCTAGTTTTAATGTGCATAATATGAGCGGTATGGTAGGTGTGCTGTATGTATGTCATGTATGTGCAGGTGAAGTGCCCCATAAGCTTGCTGTTATGTTCCATTTGCTCATCTGGAGCTGCCAGAAGAGACCCTTGGACATCCCCCTCCAGGTCTCATGTGGAGGTTTTCTTGACAAAATATCCTAATGGTTCCAGAGATTGCAAATCCCCCATAGGATTGGGGTTACAGATATGTGTAGACATATCCGACTTCTCTTATGGGATCAGGTGCTCATGTTTGCACAGGAAGCACATTTAAACACTGGACAATCTATTCAGCCCAGTGGGGGATTTTTTGCCTTAATTAACTCCTCTCTTATGTTTGCATTACAATCAAAGCTTAAGAAAAAGCAATTTCTCTTAAAAATAAGAAAATATTTCATATCTTGTTTAGGATATTATAAGGGCAATATGTAAATAGGAACCAATGGTACTATAGAAAGTATAATTTATCCTTCTTTTACAAATAAGAAACTATGTCTGAATGAAGTCAGATCATTAGTCTTTTATTCTAATTGCAAGCTCAGTTGCAATAAGAAAGTTTTTTTCTCTATAGTTTGCATTTTTCGTATTATCCAACGCTTTCTGAAAAAAAGAGAACATTATCCCTAATTAATTAACAATGTATGTCTTCAATTCTGAAAACTGAGAAAGTTCCAATGACCTTATCATTAGCATATGCTACAATGATTAAGGCTGATAGTTAATATTCTGTCTACTGTGACTCACTGCCAATCTTACAGTTACTGATATCTTCAAGATACTATTTTAAAAGCTTCATTGTTTAGTAAAATTCTCATGAAAATTTTGATTATTTATGATATAACACAAGATGATTTATTTAAGAAAATAATATTCAACTTTTGAATCAGTTCTCAGTACTGAATTTACTTTGTCAAATATAACTCATCACTGTAAATTGGCTGTTAACTTTTAAAAGCCACATGCAAATTTGTTTGTATTGCACTTTCAAATAGTCACATTTTAAACTAAGCGCATTCGCTATTCAACATGTTGGGGGAGTGTAAATTTTATCTATCAAAGTTATATTATTCAAATTATATTTTCTACCAAATATTGTTTTTCAGTGTTTGTGGAGTTTGGAATATTTCTCAGCACTGTGCTGGTATGCCTTCATTAATAAACATTGATAATCAATTATAATTATTATCATAAGTATAATTTTTTGAGAAGCAATACATTATTCAGAATACCTTCAATTACTCAAACTATAAAATATGCCAGCATTCACATATTATTTTAATGTAGAAATATTTCTATGTTAGTGCATAACTAAATGAAAATATAAATATGAAAGAAAAATTACTTCCCTTTTTCTCAGCAGGACATGACTAAGTGCAGTATAATAGAAGATAAACTTTGAAACTAATTTGTCTTTTAACTTCATATGCATTTGAAATTCTTAACATTAATATATACCATGTTTGGCACACCACTGTCAAAGAAACCAAATTTTTCTGAGTAACCTTTTTTGTGAAATGATACTGTTAATAAGTCACATAAATCAACTCTTACTGTTGATGGTGTGTTAACAACAAGATTTTGAATTTCCTTATTCAATTCCCTTCCAAGTACCTTAATTTTTATTTTTCACTAAGTTAAACATTTCCACTTTTTACAACTTGCTGTGCATGAAATATGATGTACTGTGATAATAACCTGCAATTAAATCAAAGGAGACATTTTAAAATGCTAGACAATTGTGACTCCTTTCATTCTCACAGAAGTACTTTGTGATGAGATCAGGGGTCAGCTCTCATCTTCATAGTTTCTCAGTTCATTAGAAATGGCAACATATACCGCCCAAGTTTAAGACTATCGTCCAACAGGAGTCATAAACTCTGCTCCTGCTAGAAAGAGCACTGCCCTGTCTCTTCTTTCTCATAAATATGAAGATAAAAAAGAGCCTCTCAGCTGGATGCCCCAAAACAATTATTTCCCAACTGATCTTCTCACTAAGATAACAGGCCACATGTGAAAAGACTTATGCACTGACAGAAAGATGCTTAGTAAGAAGTTGCTTTGCTCCATATCATTCTAACATTTCTTACACAGGCATTTTTATTGACTTGTTAATTTAAAAGGTGTCACGTTTTACAAATAGTTAACTATTAATTTTTGAAGTTTTGTTCCTAATGTACTTTTGTCATTGACACAATCAAAAGAAAATAAAGATGTCTGACTGAGGTGATAATTGCATCATTTGCATAATATGGAAATTCAGGAAACCGTCAATTAAAAGATATTACAGTGAAAAATAGTCAGAAAAAATAATATTTATTAAAATATTTATAAATGAATTCTGTGACTGTGTGTCTCCTATAGCTTGCAGATATTTATTGTGAGAATTTAGGGTATGAATATTACTTATTGTTTAGTATGAAGGTAATTCAGTGAAAAATTACAAATCATTTCATAGTCTCAATTTTTTATAGGTAGATCATAATGTTAGTTAAAACCTAAGTAGAATTAAAATTTTTGGTTTTCTACATTCGTAGTCTTATGTCAAGTAGAATGGCATATCCATATTATTTTATTATCTATGAGATTATGTCTATTTCCTTCCAAAATTTTGCTATTGAAAATACTTTATGAAGTTTTACATTTACTTTACCTGAAATTAACTTGTAAAGTATTAGGAAAGTATTTCTTCCCACTTTTGACATTTTGTCATATTCAATGATATTGATTATTTTTAGTATTCTATAACTGAACTGGCATAAAAAAGGTCATAATTCCTAATATGGAAAAATAAGTCAGACAAAAGAGACAACTCACAATAGAATTCTGAAAGGGAACAAAGATAAATAACCATAACTGGTTTTCCTTTCCGAGTACTTGCCAACTCAAAACTATTTTTGAAGACCTCTTTGTTTTTATAATGCCAAGTACCATAGCACAAAGGTGAATATTAGTGAAAACTCTCCCATATGATTAGCTCTCCAAGCTTATTAATCTTTGCTCCTGAATACGGCATGGCAGTACACTGGGATGTCTACCACAATATCATGTTGTTGCCCACCACACCAGACTGTGATAAAAGTAATTCAAGTTGATTATTCTTAGATGTATAGTGACATTATTATAATCTATTTCATTAGACTCTTGAGTCTCTTATCAATAAATACTATAGAGTAAATGGGATCAGAAACTAATAGAATGCTTCTCCATCAGTATTGATCTTTATGGTCAACATAACCCTATTAACACTGTTACCCCGGTTTAAAACAAATCTACAGAGGATTGTATTTTCCAATCTAAATGTTTCACATGTCTTTCCCTTTCTTCAATAAGATAGAAGTATCTGGATAATCATATGGTATACCCAACTTTTTCTTAGAACAAGCATTCTGCTATACTTGCATGCAGTGTGCCAGGTGGTACTCAATGTATGAAGCTCACTGTGGAGTGTATTGAGGATTCCTCATCTGCACTGTGTCACTGGACTTCCTAACCTGGCTGTGTTCATCTTAGGAAACTTCCTGAGTGCTAGGGAACCACTTCACTATGGTAAGATTCTGTTTACTTTTGCTGACTGCCTGTGCACAGTAAATCAACTTTTCCTTTCTAATGTAAGTACTCTGCCTCATCAGCCAGACTCATGTATTTGGCAGAAAACCTTCATTGCAAAGCATTTCAAAAGGGTTTAGGAATGTGTTGTCATCAACTTTCTCATTACTGCACACAAAATAACCCAACCAAAAGCAGCTTGTGTGGGAAAGGGTTTATTTTGGCTAACGGGCTTGAGGGGAATCCCATAGATGGCAGGGTAAATGATAGCATGAGCAAAGGATGGACATCACCTCTGCCATAGCACTGCAAGCAGCAACAGGAAGGTGTGCCAATTACTGGCAAAGAGAAGTTGGCTGTAATTCCCAAAAGCCAGCCCCCAAGAGCACAGCTCCAGCAAGGTTCTTTTTTTTTT
>PVHP010054960.1:0-10292 GCA_004024765.1 Zapus hudsonius | reverse complement strand
TTTCAGGATGCAGCGAGAGAGCTGGGGCCCATCTAACCCTACCAACCAACCGTAGGCCGATAGCTGAGATTCTGGCAAGAGAGGACCCACCACAGTCATATCGTGGAGGATCCAAATGGAACCCCGTAGAGAATGACGGGATGAACAAGGGGCCCACAGCCACAGCCATTAAATCAACACAGGATAAGCCAGTGAGACAAACCAACGATTTCGACACAAAGACCCCTAAGTTCACAACCTTAAAGCAGCCTTAATACTCATCCACCACGACTCAGGGAACTATGCGGAAGAGGGGGTGGAAAGATTGTAAGAGCCGTGGTGGAGGAGATTATCCAAAGGCATGGCCAGGAGAACCTGGATGAATACTAGGCTATCCATGGTCCCCTGTCACAAGGACTGATCCAGATAACCCATGGAGGAGGTTATCCAGTTGAGGGGGGAGGGGAGGGCAGCGGGGAATTGGGGATAACAACTCATTGTTTGCCCACTAAATGTTGTAACTCATTATGGACAATAAATTAAAAAAAAAAAAGAATTCTGAACACTGTCCCATTTGACCATAGATGTCTTGTCACTCATTGTACTTTAGGAGTTTATCTCCTTGTTCCTTGTGCCTGGTGTCTGAGAAGGTAACTCATTAAGCAATTCACACATTCAACTCACACTTCTTTAACATTCCATGAATATATACATCTTCTTTTGGCATGGCCATTGGTCTACATTCTTGCTTCAAACCAAGAACTCTTCATCAAGTTCAAAACAATTATGAACTTATCAGTTTCCTTTGATTAAACATTTTAATTCAAGTCCTTTTAATAAATCTTCACTGACTTTGTATACTGTTTATTTGCAAAATCTAGAATCAGGTGAGTTATGAATCTAATTGAAAGAAGACAACATTTTTTTTTGCATTTACTTTGGTAACAGAAACCCAGATTTGTTTTTATAACTAAAGAATTCCATATGAATTTGCCATACCAACTGATCCTGTTTTTATTTTTCATTTGTACTTATGGGAAAAAATAACCTACTCAAATAAATAAAGCATTGTGTTTATGTATTATTTATTTTTGTACTGCTAAATTTATCCATTTATTTTTAACTTACTGCAATAAATAAAAGCCATTTGGATTATACTTCCACACTGCCAACCACTGAGAATATGGAATACCTACTAAGTCAACAATATGCATAATCTATTAAATATAGTGAGATGACACCAAGGAAATAAAGAACACTAGTTTTCAGGCATTCATAAATTATTTTTGAGAAAGTCTTCAAAACACAATAAAATGTCCTATATCAACTTTCTTATGATTGGAGAAAAGTTACTATTCAACTAGAAAAACTAGACCAACTCAGTTAAGGAGCCTGCTTCTGAAGGCCTGATGGTAAATTGGGGTTTGAATAAAATTAAGATGACAACTGATGGCTCTATGGAAAAGGGTAGGTCAGCTGTAGTTCACATGTTGAGCATGTAACTCCTCAGTGGGAATACTTACAAAGCAATTCTTCTTCTTGCCTTGAAAACTACCTGAATGGCCACTCTGCTTAGTAGCCCCTTCAGAGTGTTCTGAGAGCTCATGTCCTTGCCTTTGTTTATTTACTAGGTAGATTAGCAGGTTATTCTCAATCTTCTCTTTCATATTAGAAACCTTTCTCATCATCAGAATAGAAAACATGTAAATAGTGTATGTGTGTGTGTGGGGGGGGAATTGAGGGTAAGGAAGTGAATAACTTCAGCTCTGGCTATATTCCCAAGTATCTCAGTGAAGAGTTTCTATAGGTGGCCCTCAGATCAGCTCCAACAAGGACTTCAGAAACCTGTTAGAAATGCAGCTTCAATCTCTACCTGAGAACTAGGTCACAATCTACACAGTCATTTTAATCACTGTAAATGCTTTAAAGAAGCTGCTTCCTAATTTAGTCATCTGAGAGCGTTTACAAACATGAATTATGGGCTGGTGAATGGGGTGCCTGTGTGATCTAAGTACTCCGCAGGAGTGCAACAGTTGAGATGCATGGTTACACTTATTCCATAATGGACCTAAGATAACAATCACCTAATTTCCTTATAAAGAAAAAGATTTCAGAGTCCACCTTGCAGATCTTCTTAATCCATAATCAGAGCCTCTGGAGAAAGCTGCTCTATGTAGTTAACATGCCACTCATCTTGTTCCCACCTGGTGACCTTGGTAGGGACATTGTCTTTACAACCTTCACCAGAAGACAAAAGGCAAGGAGCAAAACACTGAAGGGAGAGAATGGGAGGTGAGATACAGATCCCCAATCATCAGATGGGAAGCAATAGAGGAGAAGGTGGATCTCCAATCAGCATGTAGCCCTTGTCATTATCAAGAACAAATGAATGACTCTCCACAACCCTCAATCTCCTGGTTTGGGGAAGGACTGTGAAAGGGTCCATTTCAGAGAAGATAAGGAGCCTTTGGGTGGAAAAGAACTAATCAGAGGGATTAACGGAAAGTCTCATGATTCATTATGAAAGGAAAGAATTTATGTTCTTTAAAGTGAGAAAACTAACCTTTGGGTTTATTTGTATGTGATCTTCAGACTGAAGAATCTGGATTTCAAGAATCTGTAGTTTAAAAGGCAGCAGGACATTTCTAAGACAAACATGAATTAAAGGACTGCATCAGTTCAGTGTATCTCCCCTTTGTAAAAGAATGCCCAGTTGGCTTCACAGATTAGTTCTTTCTATAATATTTGTCACTCAAGAATTTATTCTTTTCAAGACCAAATGTTGATCATTGGATTTATAATTTATAAATTACAAATTGTTGATCACTAGATTTTATAATTTACTTATATTTGTGTGTGTGTTTCCAAGGTATGGTTTTACTGTAGTCTCCTAGATTGACCTCAAATTCACTATGTAGTCTCACAGTGATCCTCTTACTTCTGCCTCCCAAGTACTAGGATTAAAGGCATACACCACCACACTTGGATTTTACTTGTATTTTATAATAAAGTATCACACATCTAAACAACTACCTACAATAATATGCAGAAAATATTAGAGAATACATCCTCTGCTTCTGAAGGGTTTGATTTTCTTTTCTGAGGGGATAATCAGGGATTATGTGTACAAAAAAAAAGTAAACAGCAGCAAACAGCCTAGACTGAGAGCCAAATGGGAGGTTGAGACAGGAAATGTTAGACAAGTTTGGAGTATTCTGAAGTCTGTGGATCCTGTGCTCTGGGACCCCCCTCAAAACTCACCTATGGGACCAGAAAGCTCTTTTCTATTTCATTCCAAATTCTCAGGCATAACTTTGATCATTATTTAGCTCCTCTGAAAAGTAGTTAGTGGAAAGGGAATGCAGCAGGACCAAACAATAAATAAATAAATAAATACATAAATAAATAGGGCTTCCTGGACTTCCCCTGGTGCTGAACTTAAAAGAATTTAAGAGATACAATGATTTTTCTTATCTAGTGTGAATATCTAGAGAAATTACAAGAGTCCAAGATAATTAGTCTTTGTAATAGGCACCCAAACTGAACATTTGGCTGATAACTCTTGTCTTGCCTTCTTATTCTAGCAAGGGCTTGTGATTTCCCAACAAAGTTAGGGGAGTTGCAAAACAGCAGGACTTTGCTACAGTTCTTAATTAATGAGGTGCTAAAAGTGCCAGAGCAGAGGCTCCAGGACACAAGTTGTGACTCAGAAGGGTAAGAAGCACCCGCATTTCAAACAAGTGTCACTCAAATAAACAGAAAGTCAAGTGAGCACAGCCTGCAAAATGGGAAACGGTCTATTGATATCAGGAGGAATCACAGGACTGTGCAATAAGATATTATAAAGATTAGTCACTGTACTTTTCAAAATTGTGAAAAACTGGACTTCCTATTTTCCCCCCTCATTTCTGTAGAAAATGGGCAATCATTTGCCTTGAGGAATTCAAAGTCGTCAAAATGAACTCCTAATGCACCATAGTGTTCAAATAAATAACCAATCTGTTACAGTTTCCCACCAGCATGACTTTGCTCTACCCTCTTAATGTATATTAATTAATCAAGTTAATGATTAATATTAGTATACAAGCTAAATCACTTTACTAATCAACAAATAGCTAAGGTCCCAAAGACTAACAGAACTTTCTTTACTGGGAGGAGCATTACTGAGAACAAATGACATAAAAGATCTTTTTGCCAAAAATGAAATGTGTTTACAGAGTAAAAGAATTCCTGAATAAATTCAGATGGATGGTAAGCTGTTATTCATACTAGGATTTTATAGTTTTTTTCTTATTTTTTATAAGATTCTTTATGCAAATTTTCAGTTTATACAAAATAATTCTGTCAACATACAGTAACAAAGTTCAAAGTAAAGAGCTTACTAGAATATAGGCATAAATAGATAATATGTATATATGTGTACATATTTATTTATTTATAGGTATCCTGATGTAATGGAAAGGCCAAAATGACCTGACATACTTGATAACTTAGCCATGGGTATTAGTTGTCTGGGAGGTTTTAAACATGCTTCCATTAAAACTATGTATGGTATGTGATGCTGCAATAACATTGAGAAAATTCTTCTGTTCAATAAATCTACCTGAGATTGAACATACAGACAAATGAAAGGACTTAAATATATTCAACTGTTCAAATTTGTGAGAATTAAATGTGTCTGTGCATTCTTTTGTAACAGGGAGCTAATGTGTACATATCTTTGCATAAAGAAACATCTAACACTTACAAGTGAGTATGTCTTCATTATATATGTGAAAATCTGATTCTCATTGCATTTGGTTAGTGAACTTTAAATTGTAGAAAGAAATTTTTCATGATAGGTTTATTTGATTTGATAGCATTTATTAAATTCACATTAAATAAATTAAACAAAACTGATGAAGAGAAACTGTCTCATACTAGAACAATTATTGTGAATTTGGAATTTTATTATTTTAAACAACACAGGCAGTCATTGCAACCTAACTGTGGAGATTTCTCTTTTTAGCATCAGTAGGTGAATGTGTTAGAGATAGAAGGAAATCAGAGCTTATACAAACTGGAACAATTGAGTTCTATCCATTCAGAAAAATAGAATGTTGTGTTGCTTTTTGTTGCAGAAGCAGTTTTGAAGCAATGTTTTAATGTGTATTGAGGAAGTTAGTGAATGAAGTCTTTTCCTTCAACATACTCTAGAGGGAGTCAAATCTACGAAAGTTATGTTTAATGTATTTCATGTACTGATTCTTTTCACGAATTCCTTTTCTTGGTCACAATCTGTGTTGAGTCTTAGTTAATAAAGAGCCAGGTCAGGAGTTGGTTCCAACCTGGAGAGTTGGTGTGTGAAACAATCAGCATCTTATAGAGAGCTTGGGTCAGCTTGTGGACCAGCATACATTTGTCATGAATGGGTAAAGTGTGTCTGATAGGTTGTGGAGCATGTGAGGGAGAGGGCAAGCCACTTCTCCTAAACTGAAGTAACATCTAACATCAGTCTTCATAACTAGCTCTATGAGATTGGGAAATCCCTTAAACTCTATGAAACTCAATTTCCTTCAAATCTCCGAACATAGGCCTTTGAGCTAGAAGGTCTCCGGCATACATGTTATGATGTCATTCTTACAGCAGATAGCTCTCTGTATAAAAGGATGTCTTGAAAATTTGAGGATGAGACAGTAGTTCTTAGGAAAATACTGGAAATCCATTGTTTTCTTAATATCATTGTGCCACTGCCAAGCATCACAACTGGACCAGATATATATATATATATATATCCTGCAAATACCTCCTGTACTTTTTTCAACATTTTGTCTTTTTCTGCTCTACTATTGTTATTTCACTATGGATTCCATTAACTTCTTATCTACAACTGTAAATGCTTTGTATTTCTCAAGGTCCAAATGAGGAATAGCACTGCATGAAAAAAAATACTCGTTTGTTCTCAAAACTATGGAACTAATTTATGCTTCCTTTAATTTCACCTTAAGTTTGCTCTCATTTTCCTCTTTCAACTATCAAGTCTTGCCTTACATTACAGTTGTTTTTCTTGGATGTCTTCTTTCTCAACAAAATGCTCCAGCTGTGAAAGTATAAGTATCAAATGGTCATATTATGCAACATGAATTGTTCATAGTGTGCATGCAACAAAAAAATTACTGACAAAATGAGAAGACATGGGTCTGACAAAAGAACACTAATTTTTGAAAACTTCTTTAAATATAAATAGAGTTTATTTTAGTGAGATCCCTGATTGTAATCCCTTAGGCTTCAGAGGAATGTTTATGAGGAAATAGTTTTAGGAAATTTTCTCTTTAGAAATTGAAGGAGAAAAACTATTTAATATTTCTTTTTCCTTTGTATTTTGCATGCTTATTTTAAAGGTTTATTTTAAAAGATCCCCAGCAGCTTGCATGTTCTCTGGTGACTGTAAGTTGATATCTACCCCAAACTGACTTTGAGCAAATGTTTTTAAAGATCTGTAAAACTTGTTCACACAGTCAGTCTGTAAGTGTCACAAGAAGATGAAACCTCCAAACGGAGCTAGGCGTATTTTGTTCCACAGTGTCGTAGTTATTGCTGTGGATTGTATTTCTGTCACTTTGTCTTCTTGTGCTTCCTACTTTTCTGTCCAACTGTGCTTCATCCATCACACGGGGTATTAGGCAACATGTGCACAATTGATTTGAATTCACTGCCATTGATCTTTTTCCTATACCAACATGTAGAATTCTTTAATTAGTAGAAAGAGTGACATGTCTAGTTTATCTTTTCGGTATTCCAGTTATATACCTGCTCATTGGACTTTTCCACTCCAAACTCCTCATCGTCTATTCTAGTTTTTCTATATTTCTTTCTTTACGTGGAGGTCATTTCACTTCTACATATATCTTACATTGTGGGTACCTCCCAACTAAGAATATTTGAATCTCTGATAATAAATGCCAAATTGTGAAGTTTAAAGCCTTTTGGACAGGAGAGCCTTGTATGCTTGCATGTCTGTCATGGATATGTGTGGGGGCAGGGCGTTCCCTCCTACCTCATACTGATTAAAATGATAAAATGGCATTAAAGGGTTGTTCATCAACCATAGAATTTGACATATCCTAAAGATTGGTGTTAAAGACCATGTTAAAAAAAAGCTGGGGGCTGGAGAGATGGCTCAGTGGTTAAGGCACTTGCCTCCAGTGCCTAAGGACCCGGGTTCAATTCCCCAGTACCCACGTAAGCCAGAACCACAAGGTGGTGGCCCTGGTGCGCTCTCTCTCTCTCTCTCTCTCTCTCTCTCTCTCTCTCTCTCTCCTTGAAAATGAATAAATAAAATATTTTTTTTAAAAAAGCTGGGGGCTGGAGAAATGGCTTAGCGGTTGAGGCACTTGCTCCAGTGCCTAAGGCCCTGGGTTCAATTCCCCAGGACCCACATAAGCCAGACCCACAAGGTGGTGGCCCTGGTGTGCTCTCTCTCTCTCTCTCTCTCTCTCTCTCTCTCTCTCTCTCTCTCTGTATCTCTCTGCTTGAAAATGAATAAATAAAATATTAAAAAAATAAAAAAGCTGTATGAATATATGTTTAAAAAAATTTTAAATAGCTGGGCCTTTTGGTGCACACCTTTAATCCCAACACTAATCAGGGAGAGGTAGACTTCAAGGCCAGCCTGGGACTATGGAGTGAGTTTCATGTCAGCCTGAGCTACAGTGAAACTTTACCTTGAAAAAATAAAGAGAAAGAAAGTAAGAGGGAAGGAAGGAAGAAAGAAAGAAAGGAAAGAAGGTCACGGGAAAACATTGGTGAGGGAGGAAGCAGTGTCATTGTGCAAATGAGCATTGGTTGGGGTTCATGGCAGTCTGGGTGGTTGTTTCATCTTTTGAATGTGTTGGCTGCTTTTTTATTGTCTTTTTGGTATTTTGATGAAGTGTGTACAATGGCCTATGCACTAGAGGTATCTAAGAGGCTTTTTGGTAACTGGCTGGCCCTGTAAATTTCTAAGTATTTGTTGTAAAATGATAAAGTTTTCATAAGAAATCACATTATTGATGTGACAAAACCAAGCATACTTTTGTCTTTTACAGTATAAGTTACTGGGATAATTGGCATAAGCTCCATTTCAGTCTTAGCTTCTATATTTTCTTCGATGAATTTTTTTTTACAGCTTGAGTTATGTTTGGAGTATTTAGGCTCCATGAGTTCAGTGAGGAGCAGTGACTGTCTGCTCTTTCAACATTGTTTGATCATTCCTTTTACTTGGCTTCAGAATAAACATGACATGCTGTCATGCCAGTGAAAACATACTAAGTGATAGTAAGTTGTAACATGTACATGGCAGATACTAAACATATGACATCAATTTTATATAAGGTTGAATTTACCACAGGCTTAAACTCTGCTTATTTCTTAGTCTGTTTAGTATCTTATCTTAACCTGGGTATTTATGAAAGGCATAAATTCATTGTTCATATTCTAGTGTCCAGAAAGTCTAAATCAGGATGGCAGTGTGGCACTTGTGAGGGATCAGTCCAGAGACACTGTCTTCTGCTGGGTTCTCACTGCTAGAAGAAAAGCGAAGTGTCTGTAGCCCTCTTTTTGAGGGTCTTGATCCACTCATGAGAATGAAGTCCTCATGACCCCATTCAGGGTCACCTCTGAATTTTAGTGATACACATTCAAACCATAGCAGCTTAGAAATCATGTCGCTCTCTCTTCCTTCTTTCCTTCTCTCCTTTTTGCCTTCTGTCCTTCTTTTATCTGGAAAGTGAGAGTTAACTGGGTATTTAATGTGTCTGTGCAAATCCTTTGGGAACAGTTATATGGGTAACAGATAATGCTAGTGCTTGAGTAACTTGGAATAGATCCTAATATCCTAAAATAATTTTGAGAAGGTAAAACTGACCATTTCACAGATATTACAGACATATAAGACCAGGTACCCAAATTATTACTTGGGAAAATTTTTATGTCCTAAGAGCAAGGTTCAGAGTGACCTGTGGACTACTTAGAGTCATTCAAAGTCTTGAATTGCTTCGCCAACTTTATTTTGGTTTGATGATATTTTCTTTTGCATATTTTATATGTTTCAGGAAGTACAGGTATAAAGAAATAAAAAAATAAAGTAACTATCTTTCATGTTAAGTTCAAAAATTACCAAGGATAAGTACTAAGGTCTTTGAAGGCAGGTGTGCATTTCTATAAGACCACATTTATCTCAGTAAGATACCGAATGCAAAATTAACTAAAGATTTTTGAGTGAAAGAGAAACTAGTTTCTATTTATGATAATGCAATACATATGAAAAATATATGCTGGAAAAGAAAAGGCTATGTTGGGATAACATCTCAGAAATACGGAGCTTATGTTTCCTTTTCTAAAACAATCTTCATATATGCTTTATGCACAATAGCCTTCTTAGCATAAAAATGGTAGTAATGTCCACCTATGCTGGGATGAATAAAGAACAGTAGTGTTTTCACACATCAGAATAAGAAACAATAAGCTATTCATATACAAGCTTATTAATAAATACATTACAGTCAGATAGGACGACTACGTTCTAGTGTTATACTACATACCAGAACAGCTCTAGTTGACAAAAATATTATATATTTCACAATAACTAGAAAATACATTTGTTAATGTTACCACATAGAAATGATAAATGTCTGGTTGATAAATATGCTAATTAACATTATTTGATCTTTACATACTATATGCATTTATTGAAATACAACATTGTACACAATATGTTGTATTAGTTACTTGTCACTGTGTCCACATACCTGACAGAAACAAGAGAAAAGGAATTTATTCTGACTCATGATTTGGAGGAATTTCAGTCCATCATGGGGTGGGGAAGATGCCAAAGAGTGGCTCAATGTATGTTGGGTGGAGCATAAGGAGGGTGGTCACATCCTGATGGCCTATCAGGAAGTAGGATGTTTGGGCCAGACACAGAAGCAGACACAATCTTAAAGTCTTACCCTAGTGTTGCAGTCAGCTTTCTAGTTGCTGCGCAGAAAGAACCCAAGCAAAAGTGGCTTGTAGAGGAATGGGTTTATTTGGCTTATGGACTCGAGGGGAGACTCCATCCTGGCAGGGAAAACGATGGCATGAGCAGAGGACTGGACATCACCTCTGCCACAGCACTGCAAACAGCAGCAGGAAGGTGTGCCAAACACTGTCAAGGGGAAGCTGGCTTATAACCCCAAAAGCTCGCCCCCCAACAACACAGCTTCATCGAGGTTGTAAAACCCAAACTGCCATCAACTGAGGATCGATCTATCAGGACACTTTCAATTGTTTGTGGGGGACACCTGGATCAAACC
>PVHP010054959.1:0-10293 GCA_004024765.1 Zapus hudsonius | reverse complement strand
AAGAATTATCTGTCTCAGAACCATAGAAAGAGAGAATGTTGAACATATAAATGTTTTATAAATTAGTCTTGAATGATTTTCACAAAGGAAATAAACCACAATTTGTTTAAAGGGCTGTAGGTCAAGTGAAAGCTGAATATTATGTAACACGAACAAATGCATCAAATTTCCCCTTCATTTCTGTCATTCATATACTATGTTAAATTGTACAATTCACACTCCAATGGACACTTACAGAATAAACGGTTGAAGAAACAGGAAGTCTCATCTAATAATTCTTCCCATATGTTTCTGGCACATGAATAATTGAGGTTTAAAGAAATGCTATCTTCACTGTTTCAGAAGAACAAAGGCTAAGTATCCTTTCTACTTCTTAAAAAAAGCCCTTTGCATCACAGATCAAGTCACTTACATTTGAAGGACTCCAATATTAATATTTCCTTTTCATCTTAGAGCACTTATAAAGTAGTTCAACCGCTTCCCACAAATCTGCAACTTAGATGTAGATATGCCATGTCCTTTAAAGATATAATTCCAACATTCTCCTGTTTGAAAAATTATCCAAAGAGTGTCAAACAACTTCTTGCTTTAAATTACCTAATTATCCAATGACATAGGCTCACATCACTGCAAAGAGAACTTGATGTTGAACAAGTAAAAATGGCACTGAGACCTCCTACATATTCCCAGTTGTTTCCAGATATTGCTTTAAATTTTTTTGCAAATACTATTTTTATTTAAACATTTTATTAGTATATAAAAATATATTAGCATTGCAAGATGCTCAATATCATCTGTTATTAGGAAAAGCCCTTCAAACCAGGATGATATTCCTCTTCATGCATTAGATATTTTTTCCCCACCATGACTGTTATTTTTTTTCCACCACCACTTCCACAAATTTTAATGAGTCATGTTGGGTGTTTTAAGTTTGTAAAATTGTTGAGTTCTTAAGAGTCTCTAGATTTGTGTTGTGGACTATTTTGGTCAGGCTTGATGTATATCTCTGTTATCCTTCCATAGTCTTTCGGTGAGAAGAGCTGTTTTTCTCATTACCCCAGTCCTTGGAGGTTTTTTAGGGCTCTAAATGATGTTTGAGGTGGTTGTGTGTGTCCTCCGTCAACACAGGTCCTATTGGTGTAATTTGGTTGCCCCAGTTCTTGTTGATTTTTGTAAAATAAAAACAGAATCTCTGACGTAGAGTGAGATCATTATTGGTTATTTGAGACAAATATTGTTAGTTTGGTGAGATTTTAAAGGGTATAGCCTTTCTGAAGCAGATGTTGCTTTAAAAGGCTCATTTATGTAATAAGAAATTACAGCAAACCCGCTAAAGAATACTATTGCCTTTTATTACATGGACTGGGGTTGAGACAGGGTCTCACATTATAGCTCAGATAGGCTTTGATCTATGGCAATCTTCAGCCTTGGCCTCTTAAGTGCTAGGTTTAAGGGCATAAGGCCACAACAAACAGCTTAATTTTACCTTAGAAAAAATACATCAGGACATATGACATTGTATCTCAGGTAGACATAGGTAAAGTTTTTAGGCAGATATGTCTAGTCCTCTATGTTATCCTTTTTCTTACCTTCTTAAACCTTAATGTACTTTGTATCATTTCTAACTGTTATATCCTAAATTTCTTTCTTTATCTACTAAACCAAAACAGATTAACAAATGACCAATACAAAAACATATTTTTTTCAGAATTCACCTGCTCCTTTCATAAAATGAACAGTAGATGTCCATTAAAGAGCCATATATATGAATTATGTATATATAATTATATATACATATATAAAATCATATATATATATATGAATTTTCTTACCTATGAAGCATAAATGCTTAAATTACATTAAAATCAACAATCCCTGTAAACACTGGCTTTATTTCTTTACTGAGGAATGCCTTTATCTTCTTTTTTTTCCCCCATTGACTTTAATGGAACAAAGTTTGTTAGCATTTAGTGCTATTCATTGGCAGTAATAATCTTTCTAAGTTTGACAGGATTGAAGTAATTCCAAATTGTTTTCCAGGATTACATTCAATTCATGCTTAAATTGCTGCATATGAAGCATGTAAAACACTTGTTTCAATGAGAACATGACGCTTGCATTTAGTATTTACACAATATGAAATAAATCATGTCAGAATTAATAAGGTCTAATTCTATTAATGTCAGAAAAGATTAACGTGGGCTCCCTCCTCTAAGCAGACTTACCCGTTTCTCTTTGAATTATTTTTGACAGTGTTGAAATTAGTCTAAGCCTACAAATAAAATAGGCCAGCAAATAAATTGAAGCAATAAATTAAGTGATTGTGTAAATAAAAGATTGTGTGAATAAAAGAAGCAGCCAGATTTGATGGGAAATCTTTAGTAGATTTGTCACTGGTATCATACTTACTACTGCTCCTCCTGAAGATTCTGGATTGAACTTCTTTCTTCTGTGTGCTTTTTGGCAAATGCAACATTAATATTGGCACATAAAAACGTTAATGGTAATTAAGAGAGGCCACAGAACCAAAAATGAGCATATTCTCCTAATGTAACAACAAAGATTGTGTTGATAAGGATGATTATTCCGGATGAGAAGTAATCAAATGTACATCTTGTTTAAGTTGTATGGTCAGCAAAAAGACTGATGGGCTTATCTTGAATTATTATTATTTGCACATTTCTTCCCATTTATGTCTCTGTGTAGATTATTACTTGGCCCGGGGGGCTGGGGGAGACTCTTTCTTGTGGAAGAGGTAATATAGATCTCTTGTTTCACCTTTCACTGGACTTTTTCTATAAGGACATTAAAAACATTGCTTTCATATGTTCAAAAATGCTATTATTTTAAAATATTGCTAGCATTCCAACTGGTAGCAAATGATATTATTCTTCTATTTCATTATGAAAAATGAAGATTAAGTTATGCCAAGTGGGAGAAAGAAGAAATAAAGTAATCTGAAAAATATTATAATGTTCTTGATGTTCAAACTAGTTGAACAAGGATAAAATTTTTACATCGTTTTAATATTACTAAGGCATATATTTATATTATTCAAAGTCTAGTATATAGTTTAAATTTTCTGAAGTAATTTATGTGAAACATTTTAATCTAAAAAAACAAGCTTGAATGATCATGAATTATGAATAAATCACGTTTTAATTTTTCCTAAATAACCATGGAATTTTATTAACTCATGGCTTGTGAGCTAATGGTTAATAAGGGCTCAAATAGTCAACTAAAATAATAGAATGGGAATCATATAAAATATTATGGTAAAGATAATCAAGAGGTTCCCTGAAGTTTGTATTATAATCTCATAAAAAATCTCTAATATAAAATGTGCCTTTAAGGACTCATACAACTTTGTGTGGAAATGTTTACCAGACCTATGGAAAAAGTGAATGAGGTTAGAGAAATATTCACAGAGTAACAATGTTCGAGAAATACAAGCTAGATTAAACTTTAATCATTTATTCTCAGCACCCTGCTTTTCTTTCCAGCATGATAAGTGAGGCAGAAAGTATATATAACATCATTGTTGTCCTCATTAAATTCAAATCTGGTATGACAGGTGACATCTATAGTATAAAATTAATGAAGACAATTAAATTAATTTTAATAAAATTATTAAAACAATCTCCTGCTAGGCATCAGCCGGTGAAATCAGCTGCAGAAGGGAATGGTCTCAGCGCAGAAAGGTTAGATATAATGTCAAAATATTATTGTAGTTCCTGGAATTATGACACAAGAAGCCCCACAAATGGATATTTTAAAGTCAGTAAGACAAAACTGTTTTGTTTTGTTTTGTGTGTGTGTGTGTGTGTGTGTGTGTGTGTGTGTGTGTGTGTGTGTGTGTGTGTGTGTAGGCCAGAGGACAATCTTAGATGTCATTCCTAAATAACTGTCCACCTTGTTTTTGTGACCGTGAGTCTTTCATTGTCCTGGAGCTTTTAAAATTGGCTACAATGGTTGGCCAACAAACCCCAGGGATTGGTCAGTCTCTACCTCCCAGCACTGGGATCACAAGTGTGTCACCGTGCCTAGCATTACATGAGTGCTGAGGATGTGAACTTGATTCTTCATGCTTGCACAGCAAGTTCTTTACCATCTGAACCATCCCTGCAGCCCCTATTTTAATGTAATTTTCACATTGAAAACTTATTTCCAGGACTAAAATCCAAACTGAGCACAACTTGCCATCTCCATGCACTAAGTACAGTAAATATGCACATATATGTGGATATGCATATGCACCCAGACATATAGCACATATGTGTAGCCAGAAACCGATGTGTACATAGAGCACACAATGATATTCAGTAATCTCATCATTATAGAACTGAAAATATGAGCCATTTTCTCAGAACAGAATTGTGAGATGAATCAGGACTTGTCTATAGGGCTGAATGCTCAGAGATGTGGCTAGCTGCTTGGAGGGATAAAAGTCATCGGAGGAGGAGTTATGCTTCACTTACTGGCTCCAGAAGTAAAACCACTTTATAACTGTTGTATATAAACACATGCTTGTAAGTTAGCTGATGGAGATGAGCTTGGATGGACACCCATCTTATCTTTATTATTATTATTATTATTATTATTATTATTATTATTATTATTATTATTATCCATAACTAGATACATTCAATGAACAAATAATGAGTTGATATCCCCATTTCCCCAATTTCCCTCCTCCCTGTCCCAATCAGCTGGGTATCTTTCTCCGTGGGCAGTCTGGATCAGTCCATGGGGTAGGGGGATAGACGGAGTTAACCCGGTTCCACCCCTCTTTGTATGTTGTTACTGAGGGAAGCAATGTCTCTGGGAGTTCTCCCCCACCATGGCTCTTACAATATTTCCGCCCTCCTTCTGCTTAGTTCCCTGAGTCTTGGTGGGTGAGTATTAAGGCTGCTTTATTGTTGAGGTCTTAGAGGCCTCTGTACTTCAGCTTTAGGTTGGGTTGAAAATTGCTGGTGTCTGTCTGTCTGTCTGGCTTATCCTGGGTTGACTGAATGACTGTGGTTATAGGTCTCATGTTTATCCCACCACTCTCTGCTGGGTTCTATATGGCTCCTTCATGGAAGATCTGGTGTGACCCCTCTCTTGTCCAGATGTTGGTTTATCAGCCTGTGGATCTTTGTTAGGGTTGGAGGATCCATAGCTCTCTCACTGCCTTCTGAAAGATACAAACAGAATCTCCATCAGAGAGTGAGATCAGTATAAGTTAACTTAGATATACATTTCTGAATTAGCTAGATTCTAACAGTAGCCTCTCTGTATGTCTCTCATATAGTGCATTTCTCTTTGGAGGCCTAAGATTCTGGTTCCCAGTGCATTTTGCCCCGAGTCCCCAGTTCCAGTTAAGGGCTCCCCATCACTGAGTGAATTACTTGGCCAAATTAAAAGCTGTTGATTGCCTCCCCCAGGCTATGGCTGCACTGTTGCACAATTGCTAATTTCATGGTTCCCTGTTCTCTCCCAGTAGGAAGTATGGTCAGCCTACTCCTGGTGGCAGACTTCTTTTCATGCCGTGGTCTCTATTTACTCCAGCTCATTGACCAGCTTCCCCTGGCAGTTTATGCAGTGCCTTCCAGCATTACACTGACTACCATCTGGGGACTGGTTACCATTCTGGACCTTGCAGGGTCTCTTGATGCTGATAGATGTCTTTCTGTGGTTTCTTTAGCAACAGGATCTTGCCTCAAGCCTGGGGTGGGTATGGGTCTCTCAGGCAGTTGAAGGTGTTTAGAGGCTCAGGTATGTCTGAATGGCCTCAGGGTCATTGTTGTGCTCTTATCTGACAGGGGATGCTGCCTTTCTACCAGCTCACATGTCTACAGTAGGATAGCAATGGTTTTATTTCATGGTCTTCTGAATTTCAAGAGAGAAAACATGCTCCAATTTAAAAATAAACATTTTGTGTGGAGGGGGCAGAGTAGTGCACGCCATTAATCCAGGCATTTGGGGGACAGAATTTGGAGGGAGGATCAAAGTGAGTTTGAGGCCATTCTGAGACTATATTGTGAATTTCAGGTCAGTTTGGGCTAGAGTGAGACTCTACCTGGAAAAATAAACAAACAAAAAAAGTTTTGGATTTAGTAATATCTAATTACCAAAGCAAGTGTCAGGTGGAAGGCCGGAGTGGATATAGAAGCATATATGTAAGAGGATGGATGCTAGAGTTGTGACTCAGTGGGAGCCATTAACATAGCAGAAGCAATTCTGATCCCAGAGCAAATATTGACCTTGTGTTAAATGACCAAGTATTAGTCCTCTATCGGTATTGTAGCTGGCAAAGATTAACTCCGAGTTTGACGGTGGTCTATTTGCTTTGAATATGGTATGCTTGTCTATACAGAAGCCTTTCAGCTTGATGAGACCCCATTGGTTAAGTGATGTTGCATTTCCTGGGCTATTGGAGGTTTGTTCAGGAAGATTTTCCCTATTCCTTTCTCATAGAGAGTTCCCCCAGTTTTTTCTTCACTTTTTTCAGAGTTTCAGGTCTTATATTGAGGTCTTTGATCCATTTGGAGTTGATTTCCTGCAAGTAATTATCCAATTTGTCCAGCACCATTTGTTAAAAGATGCTCTCTTTCTGCCAGTTAGCATTGTTGGCATCTTTGTTGAATATGAAGTAACTACAGTGGCTTGAGCTTAGGGCAGGGTCTTCAATTCTGTTCCATTGGTCTATCTGTCTATTTTTGTGCCAGTACCATGCTGTTTTTGTTATGATGGCTTTGCAGTATATCTATAGGTTAGGTATGGTGATACCACCTGACATGCTTCTTTTACTAAGAATGACTTTGGATATCTGAGGCCTTTTGCCATTCCAAATAAATTTGGATCTTATTTTTTTTATGTCTGCAAAGAAAGAAGCTGGCATTTGTATTGGTATTGCATTGAATCGGTATATAACTTTTGAAAGTATTTCCATTTTCAAAATATGATTTCTACCTATCCAGGAACATGGAGATCTTTCCATCTTTTCATGTCATCCTCAGTTTCCTTCTTGAGCATTTTTATGTTTTCTTTACAGAAGTCTTTCATCTCCTTGGTTAGTGCTATTCAAATTTGATTTTAATCTGTGGCTATTGAAAATGGGACTGTTTCGCTGATTGCTTTTTCTGAATGCATGCCATTTGCATACAAGAAGGCTACTGATTTTTGTGTGTTAACTTTGTATCCTGCCACTTTACTAAAGAAGTTTATCACCTTCATGAGTTTACTGATACTATTCTTTGGGTCTGTCATGTACAGGATCATATCATCTGGGAAAAAGGATAGTTTCACTTCTTCCTTTCCAATTTGTATACCTTTTATGTCTTTCTTCTGTCTTAATGCATTGGCTAGAACTCTTAGGCTATGTTATCAAACAGTCCTCTCACAAAATGGAGAACTGAACTCAACATGGAATTCACAGAAGAAGAAATACAAATGGCCAACTCATATTTGAGAAAATGTTCAATGTTATTAATCATCAGAGAAATGCAAATCTAAACAACAATGAGATTCCATCTAACTCCAGTCAGGATGGCAATCATTAAAAAAAATCTATTAACAATAGATGCTCAGGAGGTTGTGGTGAACCTCCTGTGAACCCACATTCACTGCTGGTGAGAATGCAAACATGTACAACCACTATGAAAATCAGTATGAAGGCTCTTGAACAGGGTGTATATAGACTTACCAGCAGACCCAGCTATCCCACTACTGGGCATCTACCCTCAAGTTTCCTCTCCAAAGGACAGAGACATTTGCTGAACCTTGTTTATAGCACTCAATTCATAATAGCAAGGAATTGGAATCAACCCAAATGCCCATCACTGGAAAAATGGATATCAACGTTGTACATATACACTATGGAATTCTATGCAGCTGAAAGGAAAAATGGCATAATGAAATTTAAAAAATTGGTTGGACTTGGAGCAGGTTATTCTTAGTGACCACACACAAGAGCAGAAAGACAAGCACCAAATATTTCCCTTCATATGTGGTTCCTAACCATCTTAAACAAGAACATTAAGAAAATCCATCAGTGAATGGAGTGTTTGTAAAAGGGAATGGAATGAATTGTGGAGGGGATGGGAAAGAGGGGAATGGGAGGGAAGGGGGACTCACATAGTAAACTAATAATGAATTGACAGCATAAACCCTAGCTTATATACAGTAAGATACTGAGGAAGCTAAGGGCACCACGTGTTAAGCAGGGCCATCAACAGAATGTGAGGAAGCATACAAGTTATTCTAGAATAACTGCTCAGGCCTGCATCTCCCTGTCCCAGTTATTGGTTCATTCCTACAGTGAGCTGTTGATCAAAGAGACACACTAGGTCCCCAAAATGTGACAGACTTCTGTCAAAGCTCTTGAATACCTGCCCCAGGTTTAAGGTAAGACCCTATTGCTGAAGAAATCACAGAATGTCATCAAACAACACCAAGAGATCCTGCTAGATCCAGAATGGTAACCAGCTCTCAGATGGTAGCAAGTGTAGCATTGGAAGGTGTTGCATGAGTTCCCAGGGGAAATTGTTTAATGAAATTTAGAGAAAGAAGAGACCACCGATATTCAATATAGACAGTTGTCACAAGAATGTTGAACACACGGCTGTGTGGAAGAGACCGGCAAGTCAAGAAATGCTCATCTGTGCAATAGTGGTACTAAAACTAGGAGGTAATCAATGGTTTACTGATTGTCCAAGAGATCCACTTAGTGACAAGGAACCCTTAACTGGAACTGGGATCCATAGAAAAATCCTATGGGGACCAAGATCTCAGGCTTCTAGGGGAAACTTCCACTACTAGAGAGCCATAGAGAGGCTACACCCATTAGGAGCTAGCCAAAATAGCAGTGTCGTCTCATTTAACATATATTGATTTCACTCTCCTATGGAGATTCTGTTTGTATTTTTCAGAAGGCATTGAGAGAGCTGGACATTTCAATTCAACCAAGTCATTGGATGAAGGCTGACATCCTGGCAGGAGACGAATCACACCTAGCCTTCACACAGGGCCCAAATGAAACCTATGAGAATGTGATGAGACAAACAGGAGACTAATCACTACAACTAGTCTGATAACCCATGAAAGGTCAAAGGAGACAGACACCAATGATACCCAACACAACCCAGGGCAAAGATCCATGAATACGTAAGACCTCAACAACAAAGCAGACTTAAAACTCACCCACTATGACTCAAGGAACTGAGTGGAAGTGGGAGGGAGGATGAATGTAAGATCCATGGTGAGGAAAAATATCCAGAGACATCACCCCCCCCTCTGCAAAACTACACAAGCAGGAAGGAATTAAAAAAAAAAGAATGAAAAACTGGCATCTTCTGTTGCAGTTCATAATCCCTAATCTATGGAGAGATCCAGTATGTGTAACAAGGAAGGACCCCTGTGGGTAGAAGAGGAGGGAAACGGGACACCTTCACAAGATTTGCTCATACGATGTATATAATTGTTCATAATTAATGTATTTAAAAATGACCAGGGTTAGTTAGGAGTTTTCACAGCAGAAGCCAAAACTGAAGTCCTATGAAAAGAGGAAAACAGGAAGAGGTCTTTGACATCATATGTTATGAAACAAATAGTTTAGACATCTTAGTCAACCTAATGAAATAAAGGAAAAAATGGAATTAAAGATTAAAAGTATGTATCTGTATGGAAATGACAAGGTAATAAAAAGTTACTTTAATTATATTTATAATACTTAACATTGTAAGTAGTGGGAAAGTAAACATGAAAACAAAAAAAATGTATATCAATTGATACCAATTGAAACCTGGAAGATGAACTACTAAAATGGGTTTTTTTTCAACAAACAGAATTAGTGAATAAGAAATTACCTATTAATCAAAAATTTAAAGACTCAGTATGATCTTTTAGAAGAGATAGGAAAATAATATTTGAATATGTCCATATGCATGTATATTTTTCCATAATTGAAGAAAAATGAGATTTGTGGATGAAATACTCAACTGAGAAGTAAGAAATATATTTTTTAAAAAATTGTGGGTTTACGTAAATAAAAGAATAAGTGAACATGGCAAAATGCAAATGACAAAACACAATTTATAGAATATAATATTTTTCTTTATGCATTACCATTTTTAACACTTCTATAAAGAGCACAAAATTCTTTCATATTGATAAAAATATAATTTAAATGCAAAAATACTAATGTCCATGGCAATTGGAAATTTGATAAGGAATAAATACAATTGAAACAGTTAAGGAAATCTATGTTACGTCTGTCTTAAGCTTTTGAAATGTGAAATTTGGTAAAAAAAA
>PVHP010054958.1:0-10283 GCA_004024765.1 Zapus hudsonius | reverse complement strand
GTGGGTGAACAGGGGGTTGATGCGCGCTGCAACCCCCTAAGTAACCCACGGACCCAGAGGTGTACATGTATGCAAATGTGTCCAAGCATGGAGGTGTCAAAGATGGACACTGGACGTCCTCACTCTTATTTGAGTCTCTCACAAGACCTAGACTTCACAAGTTCAGGTAGACTTGCTCGCTAGCAATGCCTAAGGGTACTCTGCTGCTTCCCCAGCGCTGGGATTACTGGCATGTGTATCGCCAGTGGTGCTTAAACTACCACTCATCCTTCCTGTTGTGTTAGAGGCCCTTGAACCCATCTGGATTTGAACTCAGGTCCTCACACTCACAGCAAACACCCACCAAGGAATCTTCCCAGCCCAGTTTCCATTTCTAACAAGTTCCCCAGGCAGTGATGGTCACGGAATCACTTCCAAATGGCACTGCTCTTGATGCCTTGCTGCGCTGCCACCCCACCCCAGTCCTTCCAGTTGGCCCAGTGGGGGGGGACCCCTACACCACATCCTGTCACTTTCACAGGATTATCCACAATTTAGATTCTTGAGATAGGGCTCTTTAATACAGGATGGTCTTAAACAAGCATGTAAAATGTAAGTATGTTCCATGCCTGGCCAACTTACAGAGCATTCAATGCTTAGATTTTAAGCTTTCTCACCAGGACTGAGGCTCTATCTTTACAGGTGAACACATCAATGGATCTGAATGACTCCAAGCACATTCTAAATCTTGCAGCACGCCTACTACCTATAGATAAATATCAGCTGAATTCTCCCCTATTGCTTACCTACAAGGTCCTTTCTAACGCCTCACCTAGGAGACCAACAAGAGCTGGCCACCTCCCTGCAGTTTTACTGATGGTCCCAGAACCTTTCTACATGACAGCACCAACCACCATTATGGCCAGTCTTTACTAGCCTCCTTTGTGTGTGTGTGTGGGGGGGGGGGGGAAGAACAGGGAACTATGCACCGAGAGTACAGAACAAGCATGAGTCACCCACATGCCTGGTCCTTCACAGGATTGTTTAGCCTTCCAGTACAGTAGGGACATCGATTAGTATAAGCAGGGCTTATATGTCAGTAAGTTCATTTGTCAGGAAAACGGCACCTGTCATCCTGATCCCCACAATGAAGTCATGAACATCAGGCCTCAGGACACTTACCTGCGCACAGCCAGCCCTCCTAGGAGTTTGTAACGCAGAGACTCTGCCTGGGCAATGGCGCACAGGCCTCTTGTGGCAACCTTTTCTGCATAAAGCTGTAAGGAAGCAAGGCACATTCTGTTTTATCTTTTAAAATTATAAAAGCCAAAAGGAAAAAAAGGAACAAAAAAAATAAATAAAATGATAAACTGGGCATGGTGGCACACGCCTTTAATCCCAGTACTCGGGAGGCAGAGGTAGGAAGATCACCATGAGTTCAAGGCCACACTGAGACTACACAGTGAATTCAAGGTCAGCCTGGGCTACAGTAAGACCTTACTTCAAAAAATCCAATCAATAAATAAAACACATTCATCACACAAGCATCCTGTTCTGCAACACTGTTGTCATTGAACCACCCCTCAATGCTCCCCTCTGGTGCCTCCACAAAGGACATGTTATCATTTATACACCTTGATGAAGTGTCATGTTCTTTAGCCACTAGAAATGCCGCTCCAGTAAAATTAAGCAGTTTACTCAGTGTGTGGTGGTATACACCTTTAATCCCAGAACCCAGGAGGAGTGCTGTGGGTTCGAAGCCACCCTGAGATTACATGTGAATTTCAGATCAACCCTGGCTAGAGTGAAATCCTAACTGGAAACATCTAAACACCAAACCCACCCACCATACCCACAACATCCCAAAGGTCTTTAGAAGCATCAAACTACTTCCAAGCCCACAACCCCAGACACACCTCTACACTGCCCTCAGGGAAGCCAAACCTCTTCTGGACCACTGCAGTCAATTCCCGGATGCGACGCCCCTTCTCCCCGAGAACATTCTGTGTCCTGCAGAGGGGAAAACATGACCACTCACGACTCACAAAATCTCACCTGCCACAAAGCGAAAGGTTCAAAAGGTAGTCTTTAAAATGCAGCTTTCACAAAAACACACTCACCAAGGCCTGTAACCACGGAACCATCTCCCCAGCCCTAAGTTCCCCTAAGTTTATCTCAGTGAATGCAAACATAGCAAGAGTCCAATGACTTTATTGACAATGCTCAGTCCTTCCCTCGCACTAGCCCGTCTTCACCAGCCAGGGTGCAACACAGGTCTCCAATAGGTAGTGTGGGGCCATGAATTCCAGGAGCACTTTCCAATGAGTTACCTGGTGGCCAAGATGATGATTTCTGTCCTGGTGGGTGTAACTCGGACTTCCACTCCTGAGTAGCCATCTTCAGCCAGCTCTCGCGTGAGAAACTCATTCAGTTCAGCTTTGAAGATGCCATCAGCTACAAACTAAGGACACGGGCCCGGATTAAAGCTCAACACCAATTCCAACAAACGGTTCCGGCGGGAATCCAGCCGCCCTTCTCAGACAAATGCCTCTTGGTCATCTCTAGGACGTCTCTCTGCCCGAGGTCCTGTCCACTAGGCCACAGAACGCAGCAGAGAGGGAGGCCACTCGGACCAAGAGAACACCAAGTCAGACTCGTCATCACCTCTTCATCGAAGGGCTTAGAAACGCGCGTTTACGCACAGCAGGGACACTGCTCGCAGCTGGTGGGCACAAGCTGGTGGTGCACCATGGACCTCCCCAAGAACTCCAGCTCAAGGCTTAATCTTAGCACCCGTTTTTCTCCCACGAAGACCAACCCCGGTGGGTGCGGCAGCCTTCCGGCCGCGGCCCCGGAGTTAGATGACTGCACACGGGCGCCATCCCGGGACACGCGCTCCTCGACCCGGAACCTAGAACCCCAGCCGCACCGCGCTCGTCCCGGGCGGGCCGGGCACACCATCCACAGCCATCCGCGATTGGGAGCCGCTCCCCGCGCCAGGACGAAGAGCCCCGGATCTCACCGCGGCGCCCCGAGAAGCCCTGGGCACGCACGTCCCCGCAATTCCCCGGGTTAGGTCCCAAAAAAGCTCACCTTCCTCTTCTTGGAAATTTGCACCGCCATCTTACCGCCGCGCGCCGCTGAAAAGAAAGGAAGTGGCTCGCGGGCGGAAGTGAGTTTAAAGGGCGCAGAGTGACGACAAAGAACTGCGCGGCGTCGACGCCTGCAAGCGCTCACGGGAAATGTAGTTTTGTGACCAAAAGACGTCATGGGAAAACAACCTGTCGACAGAACAGGAATGTTAGGATAGCCTGGAGTCTAATTCTTGTTGTCTGAAAACAAGTAATTTATCTGGGCCTGCAATCCCAGTACTCGGGAGGTGGATACAAGAAGCTTGAAGTACACTTAGGTGCCTTCATCTTCACTCGTGTCCATTTCTTCTGTTCAAAACGATAATGAGGGCTGGAGAGATGGCTCAGCAGTTACGGCGCTCGCCTGCAAAGCCTAAGAACCTGGGTTCAGTTCCCCGGGATAGGTTGTTTATCTTTGTTTTTAATGCAAATAAACAACTTGGCATTAAGTTTACATTAAACTTCTGTGTTTTGGGTAAGTCTCTTTTGATAAGTTAACACCCACCAACACATGGCCCATCTCTTTATGTTTATTTATTTGTGCAACAGAAAGAGGCAGAGAGAGAGAGAGAGAGAGAAAGAGAGAGAGAGAGAGAGAGAGAGAGAGAGAGAGAGAGAGAGAGAGAGAGAGAGAGAGAGAGAGAGAGAGAATGGGTGTACCACGACCTCCAGGTGCTGCAAATGAACTTCAGATACATTTGCTGGGTACTGGGGAATTGAACTCTGGTTCATTAAGCTTTGCAGGCATTTGCCTTAACCATTGAGCCATCTCTTCAGCCCAACATCTTTAGTTTTGATTAGCCCTCCTCTTCACCCCATCCCTTGACCCCACCAATGTGGTCAAATTCTTTCCCAGAAAGCAGTAGGGGGGGGGCTGTTCTCCATACCCTGTACTGGCACGTCTCAATCTCAGCCCACAGCTAAGTGGCACCTTTGGCAGGCATGATTTTTGAAGGACCTAAGAATATGGGACAGTCCATAGTATGGGCAGGTCTGGCTCCACAGAAGCTGGAGGAAGGGACTGGCTTCCCACAATTTGCCTGTGAACAGACGTGAGGGACTGAATGGATGGCTGATCCCAGTGAGGTGACTGGAGAACGAAAATAAGATAACCCAGTGCTCCCCACTTCCCAGCTTCTTGCCAGAGCAAGGCCGTGTGAACGGGTGGCTGGTTAGCTTAGAGCCATGGACCAAGGGCTGAGAATCTTGGGAAGAATGGGGGTAGCCTGGAGCAGCAAGGGCTGTTTTCTGAAGATAAGCCATTAGAGTCTCCAGATTCCGACTTCACAGGCTTGAAAGTCTTGGGGTGCTGGCTCTCCCTAACTTCTACGTGGCCTTGGGCTCTCCCAGATGCCTGCCTTGTGAAAGCCTCAGACAAGCAGCCACCCAGCCACAACTTGGAGAGGGTTATGACTATGTATCTCTCCTACCCTGCAGGGGACTGTAGAGAAACACAGGTGCTTTGCAGAGTTTGATGTCCTGGATGATGAAGGCTGTGCACTTCTGCCAACTAACAACTCCACTCCTGGGGATACAGCCTAGAGCCCTGGTCTCCAGAAAGCTGTACTCACAGTCTCTCTACAAGAATAGAAATGGGACTGGGCGTAGTGGTGCACGCCTTTAATCCCAGCACTCAGGAGGCAGAGGTGGGGATCGATGTGAGTTCCAGGTCAGCCTGGGCTAGAGAGAGACTCTCCCTGGAAAACAAACAAAAACCAAAACCAAACAAACAAAAGACTTAGAATGGAGCTGAGGAAATGGCTCCATGGGTAAGATTACTTGCCCTGGAAGTATGAGGGCCTGAGACTGTCCGAGTTTGACTTTTTCGCACTCACATAAAAAGCTGAGCATGGCCTGTGTCGAAGTCAGCCACAAGCCACTGGAATGAATCTCCAAACCAGGAAGTTTATGGGAGGAAAGGATTTATTGAAGCTACAGATTCACCATAATGGAGAAAGAGGCTGGCCCCTTTCACAGGTCCAAGCAGAGAGAGAAACCCATTATCAACATCACATACACACAAGCAAAACAGGCGGGTGAGTGTGTGTGTGAATTCTGTCCCCTTTATATTATAGCCTTAGGGCAAGGCTTGCAACCCTTTCCCAGACTTAATGGCTTCCTGAGTCTCTGGAATTTTCTTCCTGCACTGCCCTCCCAGGAAAGGATGGTTACTTCTAGCTTCTTTGAGCTCCCTTACATCTTGCCCCCTATGGACAGGCTGCCTTCCTCCTGTAAATATCCTCAGAGACCGCCCAAGATTATTTAAAAGGGTCAAGTTGACAACAAAATTTAACCATCACAGCCTGTAACCCAGTTTTCTGGATAACAAGCAGAGATGGAAAAGTTGTTGGGGTCAGACAGCCTGACCAGAAACAATGGCAGTTCCAGGTTCAGTGGGAGGCTCTATCTGAAGTGAAGAAAAAGCTGCAGAGTGGTAGAGAAGGTGGACACCCGTTTCCTCTGCCGTGGCACAGGTGAGCATGCATCTGTACACACATATGTGCATACAGGTAGCACACCATGCATACTGCACTCTCACACATACCAAAAATAATTAGAATGATAGGTGGGTGCAGTGGCACACACCTGTAATCACAGCCTTTGGGAAGTGGTGGAAGGAAGATGAGGAGTTCAAAGCCAGCCTGGGCTTCATGAAATCTTCTCACAAAAGAAAATAAAAAACTAAAAAAGGAATAAAATAATTAGGACTGCATTTCCTTTTGAGTGTTTTAAGTTATGTAGAAGTTCTTCTTCCTGTTTTCTATGCATGTGTGTGTGTGCGTACATACGCGTGAGTGTGTGGTGTGTGTGTATGTGTGTGTATGCATGTGTATATGTGTGTATGTATGTATGTGTGTGTGCATGTGTGTGCGTGAGAGTGTATATATGCATGTGTGTATGAGTGTGTGTATGTGTATGTATGCATGTGTGTATGTGTGTACGTGTGCGTGTATGTGTGTATGTGTGTGTATGTTGGAGGGAATGCACATGCATGTGGTGATCAGAGGACAACTTTGAATGTTTTTCTAAAATATATTTATTTATTTATTTGCAAGCAGAGAATGGTAGGAAAGAGAGAGAGAGAGAGAGAGAAAGAGAGAGAGCATGGGTGAGCCAGGGCTTCTAGGCATTGTAAGTGAACTCCAGATGCACACACCACTTTGTGCATATGGCTTCCCATGGGTGCTGGGGAATCGAACTTGGGTCATTAGGCTTTATAGGCAAGCCTCTTAACCACCGAGCCATCTCTCCAGCCCCTTGAATGATGTTCTTTCTTTAGGCATGTTGTGCAACTCTTTTTGAGACAGGGTCTCTCATTAGCCTGAAGCTCACCAATTAGATTCGCTGTCCAGTGAGGTCTAGGATCTGCCTGTGTCCACCTTCCCATTTCTGCAATTACAGGCCTGAGCCACCATGCCTGCCTGCCTAGTATTTGTATGCGTGGGGACTGCGTTCAGGTACTCATGCTTTACTGACTGTGCTGTTTCCCCAGTTGAATTTTTTCCCTTTGCAGTGCATGGGGATTGAATCCAGGATCCTGAGCCACATCCCCGGTCCAGGTTATGTCAAACTTTTTTTGTTTTATTTTGTTTTGTTTTGTTTTTTCGAGGTAGGGTCTCGCTCTAGCCCAGGCTGACCTGGAATTCACTATGTAGTTTCAGGGTGGCCTTGAACTCATGGTGATCCTCCTACCTCTGCCTCCAGAATGCTGGGATTAAAGGCGTGTGCCACCACGCCCGGCTTTTGTCAAACTATCATAGGTACAACTTTGCACTCTAAGTTTATAAGCAGGTGCCTTTAACTACTGAGCCATCTCTCCAGCCCCACCAAAAGTTTAAATAAATTTACAAAGACTATAATTTTTAACATTACCCTAATGTCAACACTTCAAAATAAAGCACTTACTCACACTGTTAAATATCCTGTAAACATTGGAATACAAATGCCACAGAGATTTGATACTTATAATTATTCACCTAAAATACACAGATCAGTTTTCCTTGAAGAGCTACACATTTATGTGGCCTCATCTCTTTTTCCACTCCACACAACCCTGGGAACATCTTCATGTCCCCTGAAAAGCTCAGAGTTCCCGGTGGAGTTGATACATGACCTCCTCCTGCTCCACTCCCCTCTCTCTAGTTGGCCAAGTTCCGAGTTTCAAGTTGACTTGGGTTTGGTAAATTTCCAGGAAGATCCTGACCAACTGAGTATTTCCCCAACCTAGTGGCCCACTGAAGTTTAATTCATTTCTATGCTCTTTGGTTCTGAACCAGGATCCTAGCCTGCAGCCTTGAAAACCGCTCTCTAAATAGTCCTGCTTAACAATTAACTTCACAAGTGAATTGATATGTTTATTGAGAGTTATACTGTACTGGGTATGTGCTACATATATCATATGTATTATATAACCCTCATATAAATACCCTTAATCCTCACAATGAAGTTAAATTTACTGCCATATTGTGAACCCATTTTGCCAACAAAAGAGCAAATTGGGGGCTGGAGAGATGGCTCAGCAGTTAAGGTGCTTGCCTGCAAAGCCTAAGGACCTGGGTTTGATTCCTCAGTAACCATGTAAAGCCAGATGCACCAGGTAGTGCATGCATCTGGAGTTTGTTTGCAGTGGCTGGAGGTCCTGGTGTGCCCATTCTTTCTGTCTTCTGTCTCCCTCTTTCTCAAATAAATAAATCATTTTTTTAAAAAGAGCAAATCTAGCTGGGCATGGTGGCACATGCCTTTAATCCCAGCACTCGGGAGGAGAATCGCCATGAGTTCGAGGCCACCCTGAGACTCCATACGAATTCCAGGTCAGCCTGGGCTAGAGTAAGACCCTATTTTGAAAAACAAAACAAAAAGGCAAACTTCTTTCTGAGACAAAAATTCTAGCTCTCTGAATTCATTTACTTTTTTTTTTTTTTTTTGGTAGGGTCTCACTCTAGCCCAGGCTCACCTGAAATTCTCTATGTAGTTTCAGGGTGGCCTCAAACTCACAGCAGGCCTCCTGAGTGCTGGGATTAAAGACACTCTGCAATTTAAAAGGATAAGGAATATTGTTTTACAGACCTAAGTAATAGTTTTCCACCAACTAGATGCCACAGATGAAGAAATTAAAAGGTACCTAAGACTTCTCAGTCAATTTAATATCTGTTAAGAAGGTGTTTGGGGGAAACCAACTGCACTCTAGACTAGGGGCCTGCTCTATGGGAGGGCATTCCTGCCTGCTATTGAAAGCCCAATGAAAAGCCTATGACTGGGGAGGTCATAAGCCCTAGAGGAGAAACTATAAATGATGTCTGACTAAATGGATATTTTATACCCACCAAACAGCCCTCTACATACTTAGGTTTAGGCCCAGACACTAACACTACTCTTACTTTTGGTTAGAGAAGCTTCTCTTTTCAGATGGCAGTGACCATTGGGAGACTCAAAACTTATCAACGTGCTGGGAAGTGACAGCGGAGTGTTCAGCACTGAGACATCTCTATCACACCTTCCGAGGCTCAGGGACCATAGCAGAAGAGGTGACAGAAAAAATGTAAGAGCCAAAGAAAGGGGAGGAATGCTTACAATGCTGCCTGCCAGACACACAGTGGCCTCCATATTCATGACCTCACAGTGGCTGACCTTACCTACACAAGACCCAAATAACCAGAGACAAAAATGACATCAAAATAGGAGAGAGACCAGATGAGAAGAAGAAGGGACTCAGTGGAGGGGGTTGAGAAGGGGGAAAAGGAAGGGTGGTGGGAAGAGATAATGATAAGGGTATGTTGTGTATATTTATGAAAATTTTCGATACAAAAGTTATTTTTGAGCTGGGCGTGGTGGCACACACATTTAATCCCACAGGCAGAGGTAGGAGGATCCCGGTGAGTTCAAGGCTACCCTGAGACTACATAGTGAATTCCAGGTCAGCCTGGGCTAGAGTGAGACCCTACTTTGAAAACAAAAATTTTTTTTTTAATTTCTGATCTTGCTTTAACACCCAAGTGCTTGGTTTACAGGTGTGTGCCGCCATTCCCTGCTATAAACTGCGTTGAATCAACTAAACTCAAAACAGGATAGTATGAGAAAGATGCATGATTTGGGACCAGTGTTTCAGAATACCGTCAGTCCTGCAGTGTGGAAAAGCAGCCGCTAGGGGAGGCAGAGCACAGTGGAATCGACCCCGCACAGAAACAGTGCAGTCTGGCATCTAGATTCAAAAGCTAGGCTTGGGAGCTGGAAAGATGGCCCGGTGGTAAAGGTACTTGCTTGCAAAGCCTAAGGACCTGGGTTTGATTCCTCAGTACCCACGTGAGTCCAGATGCACAAGGTGGCACATGGATCTGGAGCTCTTTGCAGTGGCTGGAGGCCCTGACACACCCATTCTATCTGCCCCCCCCCTATAAATAAATAAAATATTTAAAGAAAAAAGCCAGGCTGCTTGTAGGGGAAGGAAGGAAGATAGTGCAGAGGTGTCCAATAGGAATATAATGTGAACCACATATGAAATTTCAAGGTTTTTAAAAAAGGCTTCTTTATATGTAAACCAGGCATGGTGGCGCACACCTTTAATCCCAGCACTCAGGAGGCAGAGGTAGGAGCATTGCCCTGAGTTCAAGGCCACCCTGAGACTACATAGTGAATTCCAGGTCAGTCTGGGCTAGACGAGACCCTACCTTGAAAAACCAAAAAAAAAAAAAAATTCTTTATATGTAGAAACTTTATATGTACAATTCATGTGTTGGTACCGCCATTTCTCTCCTCCCTGTCCCTATTTCATTGAGAGCCCTCCTCAGTGAGATTTCTGAAATGTTCCATGGAATGGAGGGCTATGAGTTGTTCCAGCAGCAGACAGTTGGGGGTGACAATACCTCTGCATATTCACCCCACCATGGCTCTTACAATCTGTCTGCCCCCTCTTCAGCAAAGTTCCTTGAGCCATGAGGGTGAGTTTTAAATCTGCCTTAGTGTTGAGTTCTTAGCCCTCTGGATTTCTGCTTTGGAACGTTTTGAGTATCCTAGGTGTCTGTCTCCATCAGCCTGGTGCAGGTTGTTGGGTTTGCTGTGGAAGCAGCACTCTTGCTCATCTCGTCACTTCCTCTGTGGTTTCACCTGGGCCCTGGCTGATGTGTTAGAGGTAGCTCATCTCCTGCCAGGGAGTCAGCTATCAGTTCTGGTCTTGTT